>CM052097.1:17799057-17811739 GCA_028453745.1 Agapostemon virescens | reverse complement strand
CTCTCTCTCTCTCTCTCTCTCTCTCTCTCTCTCTCTCTCTCTCTCTCTCGGTGTACGCTAGTAATATACATTAATAAGGTCGTAGACTAACGTGCGCTGATGCAATTGCTTTGGCACCCATGACCTGATTCTACAAATTAAGTAGCTTCCGATTATTAAAGCCGACGTTATGACAATTTATCGTTGCTCCGCTATTGGAAACGCATTTGTGGCCGTTCCGTTCCGTTCCGTTTCCAGCCTCGCATCCTGATCTGCCTCCGATTAAGACCTTGGCTTCCTTTCGGCAAACTTAACGCGTTGAATGCCGCGATGGTCAACGGTGACCGACACAATAGCCGGTGATCGGAAAAATAAATTGTCGCAATCAACAAAGTCGTGGCTTTGTGTTTTAAAACGAGCCAAGAATGGCCGTTGCATTATTTTTGTAACGGAGTTATAATGCTTTGGATATTTTTAACGAATCGTCGACAATTTCATGGTACACACATTTGTGGCCACAATTGAGTCCGATAAGCTGTGCCACAAAATATTAAAAAATGAGATTTACAATTATTCTAACACCTTGTAACGTCTAAAAATTAAATATTTACCCATACGCGTTACTTTCCTATTAATTCGCTAGCACACAAGAAAAATGGTAGTCTTAATATTAAGACTTCTATTAAAATATAACTATACGTTAAAACCTTAACCCCTTGCACTATAATTTGTTTCGCGCTTAGAAAATTATTTTTTAGAAAATAGTTTCTAGTTATTATATATCTATATTTTCTCCAATGGTTATAAATCGCTAACGATAAAATAATATTGTATTTCGATTTAAAGAAAATGAATAATATTTATTGCATAATTTAATGCATAATTCAAAAACGAGGATCGTGGCATAAGTTTTCTCTTGTGGCGGATTCCTCGAGTTAGCGGATCGAATGGCAATTATTAAAGTTATAATCTCTTCGTTTACGTATACTCTGTAATGAAAACCGTGAATAATCCAAATAAATGAAAATCTTGGGATAATTTGTAAGATAATATACACCGGCGGAGTTTAATGCTCGACGGATTTAGCGTTGATTCGACAAACCGCTGTAGAATACTATAGCAACCATAACAGCTTGGAAACGTAGAAAATCGGCGCGGAACTCCGGCGTTAAAATTCCGTATTCGGTGGATCGAAGAATCTGCCGGTTCGGCGTATAATATTATCATCTTTGTTCGAAAGTTTTCTTCGTTTTGCGACTAAACTGGCGCAGGCTGTGGATTACGGACTCGCACGATATTCATGAGAGAGCTGTGTATCGGTCGGCCGACGTATCGAGTTATTCATGAAATATAAATTCTATTAAGCTACGTCGGCGGGTATTCCGTTCGGCGAAAGAGGTAAGATGAATTTCCTCTGTGCGGCGATTTCAAAGGGTTTCCCGAGGCGGGAGTGTTCGTCGGACGAGCCACAAAGGATCTTAGCGTATAGCTGACACACCGAATAGCGGCGGCAGCCGGAAACGCGACCGAAACCGGCGGCGCCGCGGTCGACGCTCCTTTAATTTATAATTTTAATAAACGCCCGCGCGCCTCGGCAAACCAGCCGCGTTTGTTTCGAGCGCGAAGTCCGCTCGCGGCACTCGCGAACCTCCTCGACACCGCCATTCTTCCGACGAAACCTTTGTTCGCGGGCACACGCGAGTCTCGGGGCCATTTTTATCCGCTCCTCCCGCGGGAAGAAACTTGCAAGATTTCTGCGCGCGACACCCTCGCCGTCCGGCGAATGGAAACCGCCGAAAAAGAAGGAAACACCGTTGAGATCATCCTTGCACCTTCTGCCCCGAGACAAGAATCGTATTATAACGGGTAACGCCATCGCGCGACTCTATATGGAAAATGAAAAAGAGAAAGAAAAAACAAAGAAAAAGAATTCGCGCGTTACGCCGAACCCGGATCTGCCTTTTTATTTCTTTTCGTATTTTTACTCGAACAGGTTAAAGAGCAGGTGCTTCGCATTGTTCTGCTCGCCGAATGAAAGAGAGAAGGAGATAGAGAAAGGGATAAGCGTCTCTGGTATTGTTCGGTGAAATGGGAAGGAAAGAGCTCGGAGAACGCGGCGCCATTGTTCCGAAAAACTCGGTAAGAGACAATGAAAAAGCAAACAGACCGGGTGAGCCGGCGAACGTGCGATTACAAACTCGGTGCCAGCCCTCCCCCTCCCCCTCCCGCCGGTTGGTCACCGATTAATTCCACGGTGCCGAGTTCCGAAACGTAGTTTCCTCGTTAATGATTCGACGCCGATATTTCGACGGCGAGGCGAGATTCGCGTGCGCGAAACGTCCCCGGGACCGCGGGTTGAATTGGTTCGCGGCATTTTCCGCGGTGCGCGCTGGTTTATTGGTCTCTCGGGGAGCAATTACGCGGCAGTAATTCCAACGCTAACCGTACCCTGGTTACCGTCGAAAGTTTTTAGCCTGCCACGGCATCGGGGACAATTGCGTTACACGGACGTAACGACGGACAAACTACCCTTTCGCCGCGCGACGACGCAAAGAACCGGTTAAACCGTGTTGTCGCGCAAAACGTCGGGAACCGAGCGACTCGCGAGAGAGGATACTCGCAGGTTTATTCGAAACTGAAAGCCGCGATACGACCCCGGTTAAATCGCGAATCAAAAGCACTGCTAAACGTTTCCGACCGCAGACACGCCGGCCAGTTTGCTCACTTGCTCGCGATCCATGCTCTCGTTATAATTTCACTTCGGAGCGTGTACAGTGGTTAACGAAAGTATTCGAACGGTCAGATTTCATATCTTTGGCACATGAAATATGTATGTTAATCGGAAATGTTTAAAACAATTTAGTGAATATAGCAAGAGAGAAGTCCCAAGATTATGTTAATAAAATTGGAAAATAATCCGATCATATATACTATATTTATAAACATATTTACTTAACACTTTACCGACCAGCGAGTATTTCAGAATTTTTCAAGATCCATTGTCCATGATTGAAAACTTTTCAATGGATCCCTCAACGCTGACAGCAATTTTTATTGTAAATCAACATGCCATTCTCAGTAACGTTATCTAATAATTTGGTTATAAATTGCAATGTAAAAGCAGTTTATTAGACTTCATTTTGTTATAGTCCAACTACTGAAAGTCCTAATAATAGGCTTTCGGTCGGTAAAGTGTTAATACAAAAGTAACAAAAGTATTCGAACACGCTTCAAAGTTATTGGTGTTTCTACATATGTATATCGGAACGCTGAATGTTCATACATTCATTCAACACTTAGTTAATCATAAAATATCGTTTGACTAAGAATAAAGTACAGTTGTGCAGTGCATTAACGAATATGAATAGGAAAAAGTCAGAAACATAAAACTGTGAACGAGAAATAATATTAAAACTGCGTAGAGATGGAAAATTTTATAACGAGATTGCAAAAATTGTAAACAGGAGTAAATCTACAGTGCACTATATAATAAAGAAGTTTGAAAATCAAGAAACTGTTGCCAATAAAGCTCGTTCAGGTCGTTCGGAAAAATTGACAAACAGAGAAGAGAAAACTATAATTCGCGAAATAAAAAGAGATCCTGCAACTTCTGCTCCCAAATTGGCAAATATGGTTGAAGAAATGTTTGATAAACAGGTCCATCCTCGATTGTGTCGACGATTACTGTGATACAATAATTATCAAGGCAGAGTTTCAAGAAAGAAGCCTTACATTAATAAAGTAAATCAACGAAAGAGATTGCAGTTCGCAAAAAATTATATTACTAAAAATAATTGCTTCTGGAACAAAGTCATATTCTCAGACGAATTGAAATTTAATATCTTCAGTTCAGATGGTCGAAATTATGTATGGCGAGAACCAAATACAGAGTTGCAAGCAAAACATTTAAAACAAACAGTCAAACATGAAAGTGGCAATATCATGGTATGAGACTGCATGGCAGCTAATGGGACTGGAAAATTAGTATTCATCGATGGTACACTTGATAAATATAAATACCTAAATATTTTGAAAAATAATTAGAAGATAGTGCCAGAAAACTGGGATTACTAGAAGACTTTTACTTCCAACAAGACAACGATCCCAAGCACACAGCTTGGATCGTGAAAGAATGGATCATTTATAATACACCACGCATGTTAAGCACTCCCGCACGAAGCCAAGATCTCGATCCGATCGAGCACCTGTGGGCAGAAATCGGAAAAAGACTAAATAAATATCATACTATGTCGAAACAAATGTTAATGAATAAAATAACTGAAATATGGAATTCTATTGAAACCAGTTTCACAAAAACGCTAGTACATAGTATGGAACGTCGTTTAAGAAAAGTAATCAATGCCAATAGTGGTCCTACAAAATATTAACACATGAAAGTGTAACAATATTTGTGGCGTTCGAATACTTTTGTTATCCATGCCTGGTGCGTGTTTCGAATAAACATATTGTAAATACTGTATATATGATTGAATTATTTTCTATTTTTACTAACATAATCTTGGGACTTCTCTCTTGCTATAGACACTAAATTGTTTTAAACATTTCGGATTAACATACACATTTCATGTGCTAAAGATAAGAAGTCTGACCGTTAGCCATTGTAGCTTCTCAGACATTATAATGACACGCACTGTGATTGGCTAATGCCACTTTTACATTAAAGCCAATCAGGCCTTTTTTTCGAGCAAGATAAAAACATGATAATAATACTTTACACAATGGAAGTCGATGCTACTCGTCAACTCATCGTTCCAGCTATCGAGAGAACGGATTAATCGCATGATGCAGACGCAGTGTACGGCGTGTCTATCAAATTTCCACTTGGTCTGGTCGAGAACAACGATGCTGCCGATGCAAAACGAAATTCGTTCAACATTTGGCGAACCCTCGTAGAATTGTTTAAGCATAGCTTGTATCGGCGTAATTGAAAAGCGAAGTTTTAAGCTGTTGCTTAAGACCACGATATCAAGATGCGAAGTATGGAAAGGGGATTAGCAAACGGCCAAACGAAAGAACGGGGAATAGTTCGAGAACGAAGTAGCCGAATCTTTTCCATTGTGTTTCCTATTAGAAGAATGCCCGGTGAGTTTCCAGGACAATGTTCTTCGAGGGTGAAGCGGCGAAGGAGAACGGCGAAGAAAGAAGGTTCGTGGATAATTCTGGCAGGCGGTACGCGACAAGATTTGCATTGAAACTCAACCTGCGAACAGGCGGGCAAGTTTTCCAGGGACTAAGGCGCCAGCAACACGGTAGACGATCCCATTACTCTGCACCGAGGCGTCATTATATTTTGTATTTAACCAAACTTAGATGGCTGTAAGTTCGCCAGTATTACCATAACGATCCAGGGAAGAAGTTTCGCACGCCGGAAATTCGAACGGCCGTCGTCTCGCTTCGATAACGAACGAATTTGGCGACGTTGCGTTAAACGATCACCCTTTCATGCCGCGCGGTCTCGTATCTTCGGCGAGACGTGAAATGGCGAAAGGGTTAGCGCTCTCGATACCCCTTCTTCCATCCTAAAACGGAACGGACGTTAAATTATGTATAACAATGAATCAACGAACCATATTTAATGCTTGATATCTCGTGACTCCTTTTTTACAATTTAATAACAGCTATCATTCTCTTTGGAAAAAATTTATAGTTTTTTAATAGTTTTTGGCTTTAATTGCTCCCACTCATCTGGAATACATTTTTCTAATTTGGCATATTTTTACATATACAGCTCGGGAAAGATTTCCCCAACAATTTTCAATAATCTTAAGGTCCGGTTCAGAACTCTTCTCTTTATCATAGTTTTCTGGATTTTTCAAGAAATTCATTATTACTTTTCGACTTCTATTAATTATTTTTGCTATTTTTCTCAATGAATATTGTTCCTCTTTCAATTTTATTATAGCGTAAATTTCACACGCGTTCAATCTCTTTCCGCGACCCATTTTTGATAATACTTCGCCTTTCTCGAATAAATATACAACACGAAATAATATCACGGACTTCGATGTTGCAACAACAAAATTGCATCCGCTCAGACCTCGTACAATTTTTATCCTAATGTCTGCTTCAATGAAGAAATTCATTCGAAACTTTCTGGCGAAAATGTTTGTACAACTTCAGTAAATGTAAACGAAAAAATCAGAAATCATTCATTTTCACTGTTTCGACAGTTCTAGTGTTAACGGCCCCTGCGACTGTTTCTGTCTATTATTCGAAAATCTCAAAAGTGGCGCATCTCGTTGTCATAAATCTATTCTATTGTCCATCTGTCGTTCGCTTTTTTGTTAATAGCGACTGCGCCGGAACAATGTCCGCGATCTCCTGCCGGAGAGAAAGGAGGACATTGTCACGGGACTCGTTTGAAACAGGCAAACCTAACTCGGAAACTCGGTCTAGCTGGAATAAAGAAACAGCGACGTGCCCAGTTGTCAATTCTCGCGGCGGAGGATTTCAGAATCCAATATAAATGTGACTGACAGTCGTCGACGGATCCTCTCTTTAATTTTTTACACCAGAGAAATGCACGTCGAGTGACCAACTGAAAAAAAAAAGAGAAGGAAAAGTGGAACGAAAAATAAAATCACGCAAGCGAGCGCGACTTCGGCATACAGAAGAGATATTCCACGATACACTGTCGGCCTAGGTTTCGATGTATTTTATCGTTGCAGTCGATTCGTATGGATTTTCCACGGATTAACCTAGCATGTGTGTTTCCGGAGAGCCGCGATGTTACGAAGAAAGTTTTCGATCGATCTATGTCGCTGTTTTTTCCTGATTTTTCAAAAAATTATATCGCGCGACGGATTTGCTTCCTGTTTCTGAAAAGAACTACCCAAGTTCTTGAATTTCGTCTTTTGGACGTTGAAATTGTCGTTGCAACAGCGATACTTCAATAATTGAATTCTAGACAGCCTAAATTAAAGGAGGGATATTGGATTTTACGGTGGGGACGCTCGCAAAAATGGAAAGCGCAAAATTATGTTGAAAAATCGAAAAGTTATGGGTAATAAGCTACGCCCCAAAAAGAGAAACCTCCAAATATACGAATGTGTACTTTCGCGAATTTTTTAATTCTAGAGAGTTTGGGAAGTAAACTACAGGAACTTTGATTGGCTATCTGGAATTAAAATATTTTTAACGATAAATTGATTAAATTAAATTTCATTGGAAACTATAAGGCAAAAATGAGTGGTAAAGTTTAGAATAGCAGATGGATTAAGAGAATTTACGTAAATCCATAAATTGTTCCCAACTTATACAAATTATTAAAAAAAAAAGTTTAAAAATCTCTGTTTGACACTTCTTTCCCGCAGCTGTTGAAAATTCAGAGTATGCATAAAGATCTGCAGCCTAATCGTGAAACGTCGATAATTCTGCAATATTTTTGTCCCTGTAAACGCTATTATTGTTTAACGCTAGGTTTAAAAGAAGCATTCTAATATATTTAATTTACGAGATACTGAAATTCTAAAAATGTACACATGAGTAATTAAATTCAACAGATTTACTTATATAGCTTCCTATTATTTAGAAATAACTGGAAAATAAGTAATGTATATCGAGTCACTTTGGTTGTCCGTAAACCTAACATTAGCGAGACTGAAATTTCTCGCGCGGGATGTACAAAACAGGTAAAGCGGTCGGTCGAATGCAAACACTTTGTAGTTGCAGAGGATCCGCGAGCTAAATGGAATATCTTTCGCGACCACGGTAAATACGTGTATCTGATATTCAATTCAAAAGCAAATAGTGTACATAAATATGCGATTACGACAAGATCCGGTTTGTTGAAGCGTCTAACCGTAGACAATGGTCAAAAGTGTCCAACCCCCAGCGAGAGAATCCACTGAATAGAGGAACGCGCAAGGTTTTCATACGTGCTAGTAGAATACCCCGTATTTGGTCAGACAATGTGTCTACACTGTCCGCGTGGAACACAGGTCCCTTAAATTGAATAGGTTTCTACGTAATAACCAGTAACCGTGTCCTCAAACACGCGAACCTTACCAATACTTGGACGAGCATTGTTCACGCTAAATATTCCATGAGGTAAAATGAGCAGAGTAATTTCATTCTCGAAAGCTTCCATAATTAGAGAAGAGCGGAATTAATTAACACGTTCGTTACCATTACTCGTTTCTCCCGCAGCCTTCAAAGTTACAATTATACATCCTCCTTAGCGGAACGTCAAACGATCGTAGACTATAACCATCGTAAGACAATACCACGCTCCACAATGTTCTTAATTCGCTGACAAATTTCGTGGCGGACTCCATGCGAAGGCGATCTGCTATCAAGTTTCCCTTCTAATTGCTCGCATTTAGCAAACGTGCGATAGACCACAGTGTCGAAACGATGTAGTTTGAAACATATTGTAGGGATGTTTCTTTCAAAAACGTAAGTGTGGACAATAAAATTTAATATTGTAGAAAATAAAAGAAATATATGGTATTAACAAACTGGTAAAAATAAACTCGCTTTCTCTCTCTCTCTCTCTTCCTCTTTCTCTATTTCTCTCTCTCTATTTTTCTCTCTCTCTCTCTCTCTCTCTCTTTCTGAACTAATTCCTCAACCTCTCGAACTCTTCACAATCTCACGACTCGCAACGTACTGTCCTGCATCTCAATCCCTGAAGTCGATCTCTTCACACACACTCATTCATACTGATAACATGGACAAGCATTCCTTAATATCTATGGGCAGTTCGTAGGGTCCACGAATCAAGGAACCCACAGCACGGTTAAAAGAAGTTAATCGTTAACCACTGAAATGAGTCAAATTTCCAGATTGTTCACTTTATAGTTATTGAAGTTATATAAACGTTTTTGGGAAAAATAATTCTGCTATGTTTAGCAATATAGCACACTTCTGATCATTTTTATAAAGAAAAATACAGCAGTATTTGAACACGCATCAACTGTCAATTTTATGCATTAACAATAAAACTATCGAACAATAAATAATCCAATGATATATATTACTTTGTAATAATAACGAGACTGTATTTATTAAAACTTCATATAATTCTTATTGTAACATGTACGTTATTAACTCCTTGCCCTACAACGACAAGTCAGACTCGTGATCAAGATTTCTAATTAAATCTTATAAACATGTGTTTTTTTAATTTTCTTTAAACGGAAATAAAATTTTATTTAACCTCTTAGACACGATGCGCCACTATAGTGGCTTCAGCACACTCAATTGTATTATTAATTGATAAAGTTAAAAGGTATGGATCATATCCTTAACACTTTATCGACCGGCGATTATTTCAGAATTTTTGTAAGATCCATGATCCATGACTGAAAACTTTTTAATGGGTCTTTCAACGCTGACAGCAATTTTTATTGCGGATTAACAATGATTATTGTTAATAATGATTAATAATGATTTTATTGCGGATTATCCCCAATAATATGGTCTAATAATGTTGTTACAAATTGGAATGTAAAAATAGAATTTTAAGCTTCATTTTGATACAGCACGAATATTGAAAAGCCTACTAATAGGCTTCCGGTCGATAAAGTGTTAAGAAAAGTTACAATTTAGTTATCAAATACTTCGTTCTAAAATTATTAAAGTTAAAGTATATGTATCAAGAAAAATTATAATTGAGTTATGTTCTCTGCCGTACAGAGAAACAGCCAGCGCAAAATTCAGCCGTGCCTAAGAGGTTAATTGTTGACCATATACGGTCATTGGAGAATAGCTAGACAAGCAATAACTGTCGTTCTGCGGAGGACAAATAAAATCTAGTCACTGTTATCATAAAATAAATCGTCGACCAACGAGTTAAAGAAGAACAAAAATTTCTGATAAAAACATTTTTGTAACTTCGATAATTGCAAAAGTAAATATCTAGGAACCAGTCAAAATGATTCGTTTGGTAGTTCCAGTGTTAACGACAGAAATGGATAAATAAAATAAAAGAACGACAAAGATGTTATCAGAGTACGTAAGAGAAAGAGAAGAGAAAGCGAGAAATTTTATCAAAGAAGATGAAGACAATGGAGAAGAAAGCGGGGTTGGACCAGCTCTGTTGAATGTCAGAGGGTTCAGCGAAAAGATAAAAATTTGTCGAGGCAAAAGTTTTCGCGCTGGTTTTCTCGAGTTGCTTGCGAAATGATATTTCATTTTGACACGGCGGCGCGTCGAACTTCACGCCAAAGTCGTTCGTTTGTCTTGGGCGATAGTGTAGCTGTAGTTCAGTTCCATTAATCGTTACTTACCTTGGTCGGGCAATTCAATCAGGCGAGCCTCCGTTCCGGAGCGGGCACTCGTTTTCCTCTGTCTTCCAGCACTTTCCTCGAGACACCGTGCAGTTAGTATTGCCAAGTGGAATGAAACGCCGGAAATACGATCGTACAATCCCCGCAGAACTTGTCGGAACGGGCTGGAACGAATCGCCGGTTTAATTTCCCTCTGTTCCACTGCGGCACCGCGCTGCAAACGAGTAACAGGTATTATTTATTTTTCATCAGATAATATTTACCGAACCCCCTCTCCACCGAGCCCCGACAACTTTTTTCATCAGAAAATTCGTGTATCGCGCTGTGATTGCTGCGATCCCGTCGGGAAAATCAACAATCTCCATCGTGTCGCGAACCTCCTATCTGTCGAAACGAGGGTAATCGAGCAATTTTTTGGCTGTTAATAATTTAACGCGGATTTAATTCCAAATACGTTTCATTCGAGGATTCCTTCGCCAGAATTAAACCAGGTGTACCGTAATGTCTCTTTTTAACCCGTTACCTGCCACGGTGGTCACCAGTGACCGGCGCTACTAATTTGCTAAAACTGATTTTCATAAAATTACTGGCACTGAAAATCAATTTATTCATTCTGAAACGAATGAAATTAATTTAAAGTAATTAAAAATAAATATTTATAACTTTGATCGTTTGTATGAATAAAATAGGTAAGGTTATTTATCATTAACATTTCCTCTGGATATCTCGAATTGTACAAATTCGAGTTCAGAAGAGAATAAAATATTAATTTTTATTTTTATCCAAAAAAGATATATTTTTACTTTTTGTTAAAAGGACGCCGAGATTATTGTAGAATTTTTCATTTAGCTCGCTGAATCTAAATGAATCTTTGTTTTGTACATTATGAGCGAATGCTCGAATAAATATTTGTTAATTTAGTTTCAAATTACTTGAAATGCTAATTGTCTTAACAATAAATGACTTCTGAGACCAAATAGACGTCGTTAGAAATTAGGGAAGACCAAGGGAGGGCCTTGATTCCTTATTGATAAAAGAAACCTATGTAAAAATGAATTATGGTAATTATAGTTAACGCAAAGAAAGAAAAGTATCTCTAGATCGTTACTGCCAAATGTTACATAGGTTTATACGTAAAACGGGATATTTAACAGCGCTGTACCTCACTGCTTCTATTTTATTCAATTAAATAGAAGAAGAGCAAAAACTATAGTGGAAGGCTAAACAATTTCCAGATATAACTTCATGTTATGAAGTCCGACCTTTTATGTTCTTTTTTATAACCGGAATGTGTAATAAAAAAAACGGTGGAAACGAGTTTGATCAACCATGAAACCTTGTACTCACGTTCCGACTCCTCCCGATCGAGTACTCATTTTTATGGATGATAAAACAAGGCAAAATGTATATTTCAATGCTTCATACGAGCCGTGCTCGAGTTATGTCGATACTTCTGATGTCGCTCTCGGAATATAGGGCGACGATAACATGGTTTCATCGATTTAGAGCAAAGGAAAGTGAAGAAACATCGGAAGATATCGCGACAACGCGAAACAAATGATGTATCGATTTTTAAAACGTCGATGTCGTCTTTAACCTAAATGTTTAAATACTCCTGTCGTTCGTATTCGCGTTTCTCCTTTCGAACGCGCCATTGTTTCCTTATTTATGTATATTTCCACAAAGTAATTTATAATCAACGGGAAGTATTCTATCTTTTCTTTACGCTTTCTATAAATCGGTATAATTGGCAAGATGAATCTTATTATAGCAATTTTTTAATGTAACTCGACAGTGGCATTTAATTCTTCCAATATAGAAGAATGTAATTTTAATTGAAACTTCGAGTAGCATTTGTAGCTTTCCGATGTGAAAGTATTCTCTGAAACACGCCAGAAATTTTTTCGGAAACCATATTTCAAATAAATTGCATCGGGATAGGCGTGTACAAGTGAAAAATATAAGAAATAAAAACAAAATAATTGAATGTTCGTTGCAGGCTATTTGCTTATCGGCGCATTCCATTTTTATTACTAACAAAATTTCGTTTCAATATATTGCGTCGTACTTAATGAATTTTTACAAACTCCTCGCGTACGTTGCAGCGAATTCGGCAAGTTTCAAATACACTATTATACATAAAATGTATAATAGTATTCTTTGACCCTTAACCTCTTAGACGCGGTTCAATTTTGTGCGGGGCTGTTTCTACGGCAAAGCACAGTGGAATGAAGTTCTTGATAACTAAATTGTAATTCTTTTTAAAGATATGATGCATATACTTTAACTTTAATAATTTTAGAATGAGGTTTTTCATAACTACACTTTTGTTCGACTCGTTTCACAATGGGGATATGTTTCTTTTTTTAATACTTATTGTATAATTATATATTGTAAAGTTATGTAACGGATTTATTTAGATAAGAACTACATAAAATGTAATGTGTTCA
>CM052097.1:17781067-17799047 GCA_028453745.1 Agapostemon virescens | reverse complement strand
AAATATTATAGCAAATTTCCATGTGGATGAATGTCGTCATTGAAGTAATAGTTTGTGTATGACGAAATATTTCGTCATACCCAGTTAACAGGTTAATAATTTACTGTAATAATTAATCATGGAATTGAGCGTACTCAAGCCACTATAATGACGCATCGTAATGACATCTGCGGAAGCCACTATAGTGGCGCATCGTGTTAACAGGTTAAACGATAAAAGATACCGGTTACATGAAGAACAAGTGGAAACAAATTCACAAAAGTGACCTGATTGAATTCTTAACGCATGAATTGAAAATATATATACGATAAAATTGATAAAACGATATTTATGCCGCCATATAGGCGGCATCGGTCCGCGAAGGATTAATATGACAGTGTAAATTAATTTGCTCGTCAAAACTCAACTATCGGGCAACATTTTAATGAATCGCACTCGAAGCGACGGAAAGCATCCGCGCACGCATGTGCAGTACTAATTATTTTACAGACTCCACTTGTCAATAACGTTACGGAACATGGGACTGTTTCAAAAAGATTAGCAAAGTTACAAAATGCTAAAAAAAAGCTACAAAAATGTTGGAATGATTCTCGACGACTTTTCAACTAAACGTTTCATTCGCAAACATGTTTTTCACGTCTCTTTGCGGGATTATTGGCAACAACAAAAAAACACAGATCAATCAGACCGCGATTAAAGCGGACGAATTCCGTGCGCGCATGAGCCCTTTTTTCCCATCGAATGCCACAACTGCAAAATTGAAAAGCCTTGGAACGGTCATCCGAACGACCACGCGGTAGGTTTAACGTTGAAAGAAACGTTTCGACGACAACATTGTTGAGTGCCACGACAACGACGAAATTCTCGAGCTTCGGTAATGGCCGCCACCGCGCCGGTGTGGCAATGGTAGACGTTGTTTACAGGAAGCACCGTGCATGTCAGCACGGTTCGCTGCTCGTGAAGGGTTCCCTTACGGCGCGCGCTCACGCGTTTGTGGTAAATTGCGCACGGTGAAAGGATCTTGGCACCGAGCGCACCACGCTGATACCGAGCGAGACACTCGAAGATATTCCATCGACCACCGTTTTCCTTTTTTCGAGACCAGACAGTCGCGTTGACTTGTGGCCGAGCAAACACTCTAACTTTTTTCAGTCGACCGTGACCGAAATACTGACCAACATTAATACCTCTTGGTTCGGTGGAGAACTATTTATCTTAGGATCACGTTGCGAGGAAGATGGTATCGACAATGAACATCGAATACAATCCTAATCGTCTACAATCCTCATCGTCTATACTGCCCCTCCTTTTAACACTAGAACGACGTAGCACTAAACTATACTGATTTACACTGTTTTGTAATAATGGCAGGATTGTAATTGTTCAAAGCTTGTATAACGTTTAGGTATTTATATTATGATCACGTTGCGAGGAAGGTATTTTCGACAACGAACCACGACCATTGTCCTAATCATCTATACTGGCTGTCCTTTTAACACTAGAACGACGGAGTATTAAACTATACTGACGTACATTGCTTTGTAATGATGATAAGGTTGCAATTATTCAAAGTTTATATAACTTTTAGGTATTTATACTATGATCACGTTGCGAGGAAGATGGTATCGACAATGACCCTCGAATACAATCCTAATCGTGTACAATCCTCATCGTCTATACTGCCCCCCCTTTTAACACTAGAACGACGTAGCACTAAACTATACTGATTTACACTGTTTTGTAATAATGGCAGGATTGTAATTGTTCAAAGCTTGTATAACGTTTAGGTATTTATATTATGATCACGTTGCGAGGAAGGTATTTTCGACAACGAACCTCGACCATTGTCCTAATCATCTATACTGGCTGTCCTTTTAATACTAAAACGACGGAGTACTAAACTATACTGACGTACATTGCTTTGTAATGATGACAAGGTTGCAAGTATTCAAAGTTTATATAACTTGTAGGTATTTATACTAGGATCAAGTTGCGAGGAAGGTATTTTCGACAATGAACATCGAATACAATCCTAATCGTCTACAATCCTCATCGTCTATACTGCCCCTCCTTTTAACACTAGAACGACGCAGCAATAAACTATACTGATTTACACTGTTTTGTAATAATGGCAGGATTATAATTGTTCAAAGCTTGTATAACGTTTAGGTATTTATATTATGATCACGTTGCGAGGAAGGTATTTTCGACAACGAACCTCGACCATTGTCCTAATCATCTATACTGGCTGTCCTTTTAACACTAGAACGACGGAGTACTAAACTATACTGACGTACATTGCTTTGTAATGATGATAAGGTTGCAATTATTCAAAGTTTATATAACTTTTAGGTATTTATACTATGATCACGTTGCGAAGAAGATGGTATCGACAATGAACCTCGAATACTATCCTAATCATCTACAATCTCCCTCCCCTTAACACTAGAACGACGGAGCACTTAACTATACTGATTTACACAGCTTTGTATTAATGACAAGGATGCAATTATTCAAAGCTTATATAACTTTTTGGTATTTATCTTATGACCACGTTGTAATGAAGATGTTTTCGACAATGAACCTCGATCATAATCCTAATCGTCTACAATCTATTTAATTTTAACACTAGAACGACGGAGCAGTAAACTATACTAATATACGCTGCTTTGTAATAATGACAAGGTTGCAATTATTCAGTGTTAATATAACTTTTAGGTACTTATCCTATGATTATGTTGCGAGTAATATATGTTCGACAGCGAACCTGGACCATTATCCTAAACGTCTACAATCTCTCTACCTTTAACACCAGAACTTCAGAGCACTAAACTATACTATTATACGCTGCTTTGTAATAATGACAAGGTTGCAATTATTCGATGTTTCTATAACTTTTATGTTATTTATCCTACGATCAAGTTGCGAGTAAGATATTTGCGACACCGAACCTGGACCATTATCCTAATCGCCTACCCTCCCTCTCCTTTTATACTAGATCAACTGAGCACTAAACTATACTGATGTACACTGCTTTGTAATAATGACCAGATTGCAATTATTCAAAGTTTGTATAACTTTTATATTAATATATACGACCATTATTTAACGCAAAGCTTCGCTCCGAAAACGCCTGATTGGCTTCGATGTAAAAGTTACATTGGCCAATTGAAACGTGCGTCATTTTAACGTCTATGAAGTAGGTTGTTATTAAAATTCATTAAAAACATAGAACGTTTATTCGTCCCCCATCCAGTATAGACAGCACCAATGCAAAATGCAAATGAATCAAGACGAAAAGCACAGATCAAACCGTTTAAAAAATTTCAAGAAAAATGAAGAAGATCGTCGTTGAAAAGCGATAAAAATGTTTGTCAGCTCGATCCTGGACAAGAAACGAACGGAACGGTATGGCGCAGATTCGCCGTAGAATGTTCAGTAGCGCGAGTCAATGTTATCGGCCTCAGAAAACCGGTGGGTAGTGTAAATCAATATTCTTGCAGCTCGAAGATAGGCTAGTGGTACAGGTCAACGATTCCGGAGGCTTGGAGGGTAATGAACACGGTAGTTTGCTTCAGTTTCTACGAAAGTACACGAGTCCGTACTATCCCGAGCAACGGGCGACAATAATTTCATCGTTTGGTGGTGGCTAACGTCAATATTTAGTGTCTCCGAAGAGGAACAAGTGGAGCAAGTCAATGTTATCGCGTTCACCGGAATATATTCAGTAGCGCGAGTCAATATTATCGCTGCCCCGCGGGCCTGGCGAGTGGCGCAGATTAATATTTTTCCAGTTTCAACGTAGACAAATAGCCTAAATTGGTAATTCACAGAGTCACGTTGAACTAGCAGCTGTAAAACTCCGTGGATCGATAGTTTCGTCTCGCGAACGGGTTAAACGTGTCTCAGAAACGCGTTGACGGAATCGAGGATTTAGACGAATTGTTCTTTATGAATGAAATTCATAAGGATAGAATTCAAAACGATAGCACGCGTATTAAACCTACGCTTTCCAGTTACACCGAAGCTGAATTACGTACATCGACCTCGGAACATAATTAATAAAGTCCATGATATTATTTCGCGGTGTATATTTGTTCGAAAAAGGCAAAATAATTATCAAAAATGGATCGTGCCAAGAAATTGATGTAAAGAAGTAGAAAGATGTAAGAATTTGTGGAGTTTAAGTAGAAACTGAACAATTATCGTGAAAAATTGCGATTTTCACTATTTTCGATGGCATGTAGCTCGTGTGACGTCGATCGATTTTAATGAATTTTTCTGCATGTGTATAACTATCATAGATCTACCAGTTACGTCTTTAACCTCTCAGGCACGGTTGAATATTGCGCGGGGCTATTTCCCTGAACGACAGAGTACATTTTAATAAAGTTTTTGATAACTGAATTATAATTTTCTTTCAAAGATATAATGCATACACTTTAATTTTAATAATTTTTGTATGTAGTTTTATAATTTATCTTGATGATATGATGTATATATTTCAACTGTAATAATTTACTTTAATAACTAATCATGCAATTGAATGTGCTCAAGCCACTATAATGGCGCATCGTGCTTCAGAGGTTTAAACAACAACATTCTGTAAGAAGAATATGCGTCCTGTGTTACCAGAAGAAGAGGAAAATTGTCAAACGCCAACAAGCTAGAAAAAACCTTTAAAAAACGACAATATATTGTTTAAATTGCCGAAAATCGCCATAGATGTGCTTGGACTGTTTCAACGAATATCATGCAACGTAGACAATGTAATATCTGTAATAATATAATATAAAATATTTTTGATATTTTTATGCTGTACATTCTATATTTCTACATCAGTGCCTGTTCCATTAAATTTCTTTTAAAAATGCAACTGAAAATCTTATTTAACTTGAACAAGAAAAACGTCACTCATATATGCGTGACAGGACCCCCGTGGAAACACACCCGTCAGCGAAATACGGGTGACGCGGCGCCGAACGTATTAATGCGTTTCCGATGCTCGTTAATTTTCTAAGTTCTCTGCAACGGCAGGATATACTTATCACCCTGCATCCCCAACCTCTTCAAGGTCCCAGGCGGGGTACACTCTTTCACGAAACCAACGCAGCGTTTCGGAATGTCGTCAAGGAAGTTTCGTAATATCTGGCGCCGCTTAATTCTAATCGTCGATTCGACGAGTATCTCGGAGGTTTCTCGTCGTTCGACTAAGAAGATTAGACGTTTCTCTCTTTCTCTCTCTCTCTCCCTCTCTCTCTCTCTCTCTCTCTCTCTGCGTTTCTCTCGCTCCATTGAGAAAACGATCGAGTACAACCACGTCCTTTGAAACTGCTTACAAAAGGAATGTAAATGCTGCCGCTATCCCAGGGGCATACGCATCTCCGAAACTGTACCAATCGTCCTGCCGTTCTTTCAGGTCACGAGTATCTCTCGCAGAAGTAACGCGATTGGTTTTTGTTCCGCCTCGCCTACGAGAGTTTTCGTTTTGCAGCGTTTCGCAAACGCCGCAACGCATATTTTCACCCGCGCAATTACTGCCTCGCGCAACGCTGCTGCCTCGGAATCGGCCAGTTCCCTCGAACGCCATTCCATTTTTGTCGAGTAACGATCGTGACAGCGCGGCGTATCGCTCGTAAAATCACGACGAAATCGCATTCGAACGCTCGTCGCGATTCTTTACGATATAAGATTCCCGTACACCGGCACGATCGAGAGTTCAACCGCCCCCGATTCCCGCGACGTATTGCTACACTTACCCCCTCGTTCAGTTTTAAATAATCATCATCATTTTCTGTGCATCCACTTTACTCTTTTATTCACCGCGTAATAAGTCGATTAGAAAATCCTTCGGATTTCGAATAAAAAGCTTTGACCTACAGTCAACCACGAAAGTATGCGAACGATTTCAAATTATATTTGTTGAAGCTTTAAAACAATGTGCTTGTACATATTACGACTCCCATGATGTTTCTATTTCAGTACTAACTAGTGAACTCACTTAAGTTAGCCGAGTTTAATGAAACTCGTGTGAGATGCTATTTTATCGGCGACCATCAACATTATAGGGGTAAAAATAACCCTCAAGGTTAGGGTTCGAAACTACAATCTTTTAAATATCCCCAAAGGTAAAGAAAACAGAATTTTTTTAAAATTGTGTGCGTTTTGAATAAGAAATTCAGTCTTGTATGAAACTTTTAACGAGATATTTGTTTAAACTATATACTAAAAGTTTCGTTCTTTTCTCTTATTGATTGTTAATACATTTTAAGGTAAACACGCGGTATGCTATCTTTGATTTAAAACAGAGTATACATGTTTCAGGTTTTCGTTGCTTTTCCTATTTAATAATAATTACGCATAATAAATGATCGCACCTTGTACATAGACCCTAGCACTTATACATTCCAGAATTACTCACAAATTCGCTCGGTCCTTTATCGTATTTCTCGTTCTCTAAATTTTACAAAGATCGGTTTCACGCATTTCCCGCCACAAACGCACGGAGCTTAGTATTCCGGTTGGCAGGAACGTCGAATCGGCCCTTGACAAAATTTCGCAAGACCTAATTGAGGCTGTAGTCTTGGGCGGATATTAAAGAAAGGCTGGAAGTTTGACGAGACAAGAGATAAGCCGGGCGGCGAGTTCATTGAAACGAAAGGGCGATGAAGTTTTGCGCGTTTACGGCTTCCGTGCCCGGAGAGCGTTCCAAAGGGGTTGTACGACGCCTATGGGGGTTTTACGCTTGTCCCTTGGTGTCTGTGACCAGCTATAAGATTTCGCGAAGTTGTACGATCGCAATCCGTCCCTTTCGTTCGAACGAGCTCTTTGCACAAGGCTGCGCACGCTGATTGGATTGTTCGGTTAAGCTCTCTCTCTTTTCTCTCTCTCTCTCTCTCTCTTTCTCTCTCTCTTTGACCCTCTCTCGCGATTGTTCCTGAAAAACTTCGTTCGGTGCGTTCGCCAGAGGTCTCGGGATTAAATAAATGGAACTGCCGAGCAACGTGTTCCCATACAGCCGCGATCCACTCGATCGCGCCAGCCTCTCTCGAAACGTTTCCGACGCGGAAAACGACCCCGATGGAGGCGAGGACGCCACATTTACTTTGCAACATCGGCTCGACGAGCTTGTTATTAATATTCCCAAGATTGTTCCGTTTTTCTTGGTCGGCCGATTGATTCACCGAGCCAAAAGAGAAGCAGCCAACCGGGGAAATTATACGAAAGTTTACAAGTACCGCTTCAAAGCGTCTTAAGTAGACGAGATGTAAAGCACCAGGCTGCGCCGAGATCTTAATAAGCTCTTCACCAAGAACTTGGGTCACTGTGTAAGACCATATCAAAGATTACCAGTGGGTAAATGAAAGTTTGCCCAAGGAATTTCCCGCCGAGAAATAAATGAAAAATTTTAACGCTTTCCGTGATTCGTAGTTTTCGACATGCAACTCTGCGATTGACAGAGACGAATCGAAACTTTAGGAATACAGGTGGTAAGATAACGACTCTGTAATCTAGGATGTGATAGAATTACGGTAAATATTTATTTACAATGATCAAATGAAAAATTGTAAAAAGCTGTCTCAACGACAGTCCATAATATTCTCTGTTTTGTTTTTATACGTTCTTTAAAATAGCTCTATAAACACACACACAAACGAAATTGAATTGAATGTCAGTCTATATAATTTTATTAATAAAAAAAGAATTTTTAAGGGAATATAATGGGACAAAATGATATTTAATGATTAATATCTTGTAGCTACTCCTTTACATTTAATAACAGCCATCATTCTCTTTGGCAAAGATTTATAGAGTTTTTAAATAGTTTTTTGCTTTAATTGCTCCCATTCATTTTGAATAGATTTTTATAATTCGGCAATATTTCTAAATTGTCTGCCATTTCCATATACAGCTCGGGCAAAATTTTCACAACAATTTTCAGTAATGTTATATAATTTTTAATAATGTTTGGATTGGCCTTGATGGCCAATTTAGATTTTGCGGACGTCCAGAACTCTTCTTTTTATCATAGTTTTCCAGATTTTTCAAGAAATTCATTATTAATTTTCGACTTCTATTAATTATTGTTGCTCTTTTTCTTACTGAATATTGTTCTTCTTTCAATTCTACTATAGCGTCAATTTCACACGCGTTCAATCTCTTTCCGCGACCCATTTTTGATAATATTTCACCTTTTTTTAACAAATATACACCACGAAATAATATCACAGACTTTATTAACTATGTTCCGAGGTCGATGTTTACAATTCGCGAGCTTCGGTGTGACTGGAAAGCGTAGGTTTACTACATGTGCGCCGCTTGCGAACGATGATATTTACATTTTTTGTGTTAGATTCCTGTCGATTCCTGTCTATTCTGTTAGATACTGTCGAAGTATATATTGCGGACGATATTTCGTAAATTGTATACGCAGACATACTCTGAATTATCGGTAGACGAAAATGTACACAGTGGCTCACAAAAGTATTCGGAGACTCTTCAAACTTAAATAACTTTTTTAATAGACCAAACGTCTTGACTTTTCTGGATCAATTAGTTGCATTGATTTAATAAATGATGTGCGAAATGAATTTTGTAAATATTGGAATTTGTATGAATTACATGACCAATAAAAAAGGAACTTTCTAAATATTTTTTATTTGAGCCACGTACTAAAAATTTTAAAGATGCATCTGGTGGATCTATGATAGTCATACACATGCAGAAAAATTCATTGAAATCGATCGACATACACACGAGCTATATGCCATCGAAAATGAATATTAATAAAGTATATGCATCATATCTTTAAGAAGAATTATAATTTATCTTAAATAAATATTATTTATAAATATAAATTATCTCTGCCGTACAAAGAAACTGCCCCGCAAAAATTCAACCGTGCCTAAGAGGTTAATCAGCTTTTAACAGAAAATATGGGAAAATATGCGGTGTGCTATCTTTGTATCCTGGAGTGTATTTACTAGTTAGTCGAAGGTTTGTGTCATCATCGCTGATTTCCGAAGTGTTCCAAAGGAGAGGGAAATTTCTCTCTTCCTAAGCAAAATTGGAAGTTCTTCCTGGGAAAAAAGCATACCGGGAAGTCTAGCTCTCAAGCACAATGTCACATTAATAATTAATTAACCCTTGAGGCCCGGCTATCCGCGGAAAAGCAGAAAAGCTTGAAATGGCAGAGTTTTTGCGTCCGAAAACCCTGCCCTTTTCACGCACCGAGACCGCTTACAAACCTAACGATCAAATCCCATTATTCTTCGTCATTTCTGTGCGATTTGAGTTCTTCGCTCACGTCGAGAAAATAGCGGCACTCAATGTGCGCCGCTGCAAAACGAATATCTCAATAAAATCTGATCTCGCGTGATCATTAACACTTTAACTGTCGAACCAACGACCTCGAAAATCTTGCAAAATCAAAGTAATCTATTTAATGAAACAACAATTGAAAACTTAAAATCTGTGACACAAAGTTATCCTTTAACCTTCTTCTATTCTCCAGACCTCAACTAGATTTAGTGCAACGAACATATTAATGTATAAATTTATTTTTAAACATGGGCAAACAATTTTGTCACCCATATATGGGTGACATGGCAGTCAAAGTAATATACCAACTTTCGTCAGAGTCTGTAAAGCGCAGGCACGTCGTTACCGAAGGGTTAAAAGTTTAGCGATACAGTGACTCCTTGGATCGCGAAGTAGTACAATTGACAATGCCTGGCAATATTACATGACAACGCGAGGTGTAACGACTGCTGCTTCGCGTCGTGCGAACTTTTACCGATATTGCCTCAATATGTTGCCAGCGGAGTGCGTTTAATGGACGCACGCTCGCGCGGATCGCCGCTTAAAAACAGCAACCGGAAAATTGCAGTTCGACTCTCCTCAATTTCTTTGCCCGGATTCGAGCCTTTTTCCGCAGCCCCGTACATCCCCGTGTTTTTTAACAGACTGCAGATACATTTCAATCCCCGCGGATTTTTACCTTTTCCCACGAGAACCGCCTCGCTCGAGGGCGGGAACGCGTGACTCGACAACGTCGTATAAAGTGCATCGTCTGCCACGGTTGCGTTTCACTGTCTCTGAAATTCTGGACTTTTACAAAATATCCGATCGATGACACGGATCCGTGAAAATGGGAGAATGAAAGACCACCTGCTCGTCAACACGCTGCTCCCTTTGAACGCGAACGTGAGATCTTGGAATTTCCGGGCTGATACGGTTCCAATTTTTGGCACGCGTAGTATGTAGATTCCTTTTGTTCCATCAGACCACTCAATAAACCGGTATCGTCAAAATGGTCTGATTAAAGCGCAAAATAAATAGCTTCGACATTGGCTTTCATAAAATTGATATCAAATAAAATGCCGTTTCTTTCTTAATAAATTTAATAATAAAGTAATAGTAATATAAGGCTGTCCAATTTTTACCATTTTGTATGCCACTCGTACATTCTTGCCAAATTAAGGTAATAATAAAGTTTTTACCAGGTCTGCACATATGTAGAATTCTTGAAGAAAGGGGAAGCTAATTGACATCTTTGTTAATTAAAATACTATATTTTGCTTGAACGGTCGCTGTCGCTTAAAGATGGGGAAATTGTATAGCTACCGATTAGTAATACTTCGAATAAAATATTTTGTATAATTTTCATCCGATAAACATGTATTTTCTGTTTATCTGAAGTGTTTGATCATAAAATTATAATTTTTCTTAAAGATTTGATACACGTGTGTCGACTTGAACAATTTATTTTAATAATTAATAATAAAATTGAGTATGGTATGTCTTCAGAGAGATGGCATCCGCGATAGCCACTATAGTGACGCGTCGTACAAGAAGATGGCATCCGCGAAAGCCACTATAGTGGCGCGTAGTGCCTAAGAGGTTAAAAATCGAATGTTTCATGTGAAATAAATCTTTGCGCAACGCAATATATGAATTTTAACCCATATCCCACTGTATGATTAAAAGTGATCGTTGAATATTTCTTGTGACGCAAACGAAAAAAGGAGTTTAATTTTGATAACCAGTGTAACTAGTAGGCGTGTAACGGAGCTCGCCGAATTTCAATTGCCACTGGAATTATCTCCCGTTTCGGTGCTTTTCACACCGGATTTCCCAGCTACGCTTACGGAAATATAATTTATTCGCTGTCGTGGTCGGCGATAACAATAACATAACAACGGGTCCGCATCTTGTAAAGTTTGCTCGGCTGAATCGGTTGCTGTGTGCAGTCTTTAATATCAAATCCGAGGGAAGAAAGGGATAGAGAGAGAGAGAGAGAGAGAGAGAGAGAGAGAGAGAGAATAAGCGAATCCAAGGCGTTTTCCAGCAAAATTGGGCGGGATCTCAACGTCGAGCGTGTATGCAAATCGATACGCATAAGTTAGCATAAATAAAGGACGGCTCTTGTGTACGCGGGCCCGGAGTTCAGACAACTGATTCCACGATGAATAGGAGCAACTTTTCGCCGGTGGGATGGGGATGATATCAAGCCACGAAGACCGTCGTATCGCGAGCAGTGATTGAAACGCGAAATAATAACCGTTCTAGTTCATGAACGTACAAATCACCGCAACACCGTGCAACCGTTTGCGCGAATTTTACGATTAATTTTCATATTCTCCCTCACAATAAGTTCTGCCATTCCGAACGATTAATATTACCTTCGAACATCCTTCACACGATTTTATTCGATAAATTTCCACTCCGCTAACAGCTTTTACAACCGGTATAAATGTTTCCAACTGTTTAATCCCCGTTCACACGAGTTTCTCACAAATTTCGTCTACGCCATTCGCGAAAAGGATTAGCGTTATTAATAAAAATTGTTGTTTGCTTGATAAAAAATGTCCTCGTCTTATACTACAGCCTCCTAGTTAGTTTATATTCAGTAGCATTAATTTTAGACAATCAGTTTAACACTGTCTGCCATGTCATCCATATATGGCTGAAAGAATTATCGATCCATGTTTAAAAATAAATTTGACCATTAATATATTCGTTGCATTCAATTTAGTTGATATGCCATACATTTAAAGTTTTCAATCGCTGCTTCATTAAATAAATTAATTTGATTTTAATCTGTTAAAATGATTCGCGTGACGTCTAACGTGCAGATTTGCGAAAACGATTCGAAGATGCCCGAACGCATTTCGAACGGGAACAAGGAACGCGTGATAAATATTACGTCGGCAACACAAACGCATCAGCCAGTGTTTGAAATGCTTAATGCACGGTGTGCAGCTCGTGAAATTAATAAATCCCGTGAGCTTCTGAAATTTTTGGTTGGCCGATAATCAATACACGCGGGCCGACGGAATTTTCTGTATGTGCCGGTCGGAAATTTTCGAACATTATGCCGGGTAGTCTGACCGCAGGGCAGCTAGGGACTCTACCGGTGATTTGATATACAATTTTGCGTAGGGCGTGCATAAATGCGGCGCGTTAGCAAGGCCGAGACAAATGGCGGCCGCCAAGCCACGATTATATTTGCTCGACCGCGTACACGGCTAAACTGAAACCCATTGTTTTACGAGCCGCCTAATTATACATTGTGTAAACCGGCGTCACTTAACCGCCGTCGGTGTGTCGGTGACATAATCGAACAAGAAACGAGCGTGTTCGCGCGATATTTCGCCCCGGCGCGGCGCGTGTCGCGCGATTGCAATTCCGCGGTGCGGTGGGCCACGCGCGAGCGACAACTCTAATTAATATACGTGTAACGAAGAAATTAGTGGACTCTGAAAATCGCGGTTGCTCGGCCAAATCGAGCCAGCTTTGAATACCGGGTAAACGGATTTCACCCGGATCCCGTTTAAAATTCTTCTTCGCGTGTGTCGCGATCGTCAAAGAACTCGGAATGGAACCGGCGCCGAATACTTCAGGCTTTAATTCCTCGAGCTCGAGCAGCGCATGCACGTTCGGGTCCTCTGCTAACGGCGATTTTTGCATTAACTTATGCAGCACGAACTGGCAGCTCGGAGCTTTGAAACGTAATAAAAAGCGATTGAAAAACCAGTGAACGCCTCGAAAGCGGCCGCAACGCGTTAAAAGCTTCTGTTTCGTACAAATCTGTCCCGCTACGAGCTTTTCGCGGTGGATGATGCATCAAATATTCACGCGTACAGATCTCATCGGTAAAGATAGAACTCTGTTAGGTTGAAACGTACGGTCGTTCTAATTCGAGGAGTTTCATTAATAATCGGCTGCAAACGCGAGCAACGGAAAGCCGTTTGTAGAGATTTCAATGAAACGGACATGTTCGTCTCCCGAAGGAACTGCTTTCTGAAAAAACTAATGTCTTTATGAAATATTTGCGACTCTTTATTGGGAAGAATTTAAGGAGTTTGGAAAGAGTTTTGGGAAGAATTTTAAGGAAAGAATTTAAATAAAGGTCTGGGATAAAGTCTAGACAGGATGTATGGAAGGGAAGAGTCTAGAGAAGAATCTAGGGAATGAAAAATCTAAGGAAAGCACCAGGGACGAATCTAGAGACAGGTCTAGAGAAAAATCTAGAGAAGAAAAGGGTTTAGGGAAGGGTTAAAGAAAAAATGAGACTAAAGAGACAAAAGAAAGATGTGGAAAAAAGTCTAAAGCGAAAACGTCTTAGGAGAGGAGCTAAGGAGAGGAAAGAAAGATTTAAGGCAGGATAAGGATCAGGAAATCAGCAAATTTTAGCAACGTCAGTATTTCTGAGCGTCTGACAAAGAACCTTTGGCAACATAAACTGCGAACCTTCGGACGGTGATAAAGTTCCGTGAAATAAACGAATCCCAATGGATGATCTGAGAGCAGGCAAGCGTGAAACGGTTAAAGAATACGCCCGTTCCTAATCGATGAAATTAATTTGACGTCGGTTATAAACGGGCTTGAATATTGTTCCGACACGCTTCAGAAAATTACGCATTCCCCCCACCGCAGAATGTGCACGGTATACGGTGCACCGTAAATTCTCCCCTTGCTGCGTGCAACCTCCGCTGCACCTTAGATTAAACGCTCGAATTACTTTGGAATTATATTTACCCGTGAGTAATACGGCTCGATATCGATTCCGTCGATTCGTTGATCCGATTTCCGCACTCAGTTGATACGATCACGAACATACCTTTACTCTCCAGCCAGCTTTTAAATCTGCTTACATCGAGTTCATGAAACTTGAACTTTGCTAAATCTTAGACAATCTAATTTCGAAACTATTACACTGGTCGATGGAAATAACGATGACGCGAGAAGTCATGCGAAAGAAATTAATCAAGAACGTGGAAAATAACATTGCGAGTAGTTTAGTAAATTCATTAAGCCGACGATAAATTGTTCTACCAGTTCCTGATCCGAATCTTAGTACTCTTCTTAATAGTAATGAAAATGGAGAAGGCATTAGTACTGAAACTCTGCAGTTACGTATGCGTGGCAATGCCATATCAGTGGCTTCAATTATTAAGCATACACCTCACATCAAGGCTAGCGTTTCAGGGGACTGCTGCAAGCTTCATTTTATCAACCCCATTTTGTCCATTTTCGCCATTTTGGAAAGTCCCAAAAATTTCAAAGTCGTGCTACGACCGCAATTCGATTCCGATCGACTTGAAATTTAGTATGCATACTAAAAGAATCGGAGAAACTAAATTTTTTGGCTCATTATGGAACCCCGTTCCAGAATTCCACTTCGTGAGTTGTCGTAGTCAAGGCAACTCACGTAAATCAGGTCCGTCTTTACGTTCATTAATTGAATCTTCGTTGAATTAATTTCACTTGGCCTCAAGTACGCATCGATAAAAATCGTTCAGTTAACAGGTGAATCTTCGATTGGGAATGGCTCCCGGCTGCTCGGAAACTGGGACGCACGAACTGTAAAGGTATTCGGGAAAAGATTGTTTGTTACAACGTTGACGACGCACGAAATTGGATAGGAAGCTCTCGTCCTAAGTGGTGCTAGTACTTTCGGATCTCAGATATCCGTCCAGGAGAATCTTCTCGGGGACTAATCATTAAAAGTTTTCGGGCGACCTCAAACATTGTCCTCCAACCCTGCCCGAGAGATATGGAACGCCGTGGGCTCGAGGTAACTTCCAAGGTTCTTGTGGATGGAGGACGCTTAAAAGTCACCGAAAGTTTTACGTAATTCTTATCGTTCGGGATGATCTTTTCCTCGAGAACAGAAATATCAGTTTATTAAAATGATTGGCGGATCGTCGTTGGAGTTCCATAATCTCGGCGCGGAGGCTGCTCTGCGACTTCCGTTGTGTTGTCCCGTGATTCGTCAAATCGTTCTGTCGTCCCTCCGCGACGCGGGGAGGCAAATTGTAAATTTTCCCACGAAACCTCTGTCCAAAGCAGCCGCAGGCTCTACATCCATTCGGCGACTCGAAGTTTTCCCGCTAACGTCACGAAACTCGACCGAGTTTCCGCCGGAAAAGCCGCTCGACTCGATGCCAGTCTGCGCGTTTAATCAAGATTACGACTTCCCCGAGCTAGATCGAAATTCGTCGTGATTAATTCCCGGGTACCAGCCATTTTACGTTCAACCGTCTATTTACTGCAGCGCCTCTACGATTTTTGGAGAACTTACGGCTCCTCGCAAATCCATTTCCATGCCCCGTCATTATTTTTACTATTATGTCCTCTTCGAATCGCCTTAACCTTTAAAGGACCGTAAAGCTACTTTATCGGCTTCGAGAAATACTGTCCTAACTATCCTTCGAGTACAGGGTGTCAAGAAATTACGTGAAAACTGCTACAGCGAAATTCTACACCCCAAAAATCATAAAAAATTTTAACATTGACAACTTTATTAACAAATCTTCGCTGGCCGTAAATTGTAGAATTTTTCTGCAACGGTTTTCACACGTAATTTATTTATAAATTTATGTGTAAATATATGGTTGCGAGTTCTGCGTACTCCTCGAACTCCCCTGTACCATACAGGGTGTTCCAAAAATGTTTGAACTGCTGGAACAATTTTAAGAAACTTTTCCTTTCTCAATTCGCAATTAGACCCTTCGTTTTTGAGTTATCCACGGAAAAACGGGGAGCGATCAGAGTGTTTCTTTGTAATAACTCAAAGACGAAGCTACGTATGACATTTTCGAAAAGGGAGATAAGTTTTCAAGAAACTCGAACAGTTTTAGAACAGCTGGTAGTCGATACATTGATTTTCCGTCTGTTTCGCTCGGCAGTCGCATATCGACTGATCGCTGCTGCAGTCTGTGGGCGCAACAGTGGCAAGGCGAGTGTGAAGGATTTCGTGAACACTGCGGAATCGCAGACGTGCGTTTCTGGTAATAGTAAAAAGCCACTGACTCAGCGTCTTCTATTATCCAGCGCACGTGTTAAGACTGCGAGACAGGACGTGAATGAAAGCAAGCGAAAAATTCTACCAAAAATTCGATCAAACAAAACAAAGACAGGAAACGGAATAAAATAGTTCGGTTCCAGTTTCCTGCGTCCATAACTTACGAATAGGGATATTACACCGACACGGAACGAAGCTTGTTTCAAAGAGAAATCTTTCGTAGTTTGAACACTAAAATGCCAGTATGTTCGAATATTTCATAACAGAGCGGTTCATGGGTTCGAAAACTCTTTTAAAAATGTTTCACCCGTATTTCCGCGGACGTCTCTCTTTCATTTCATGCGAATGTGAATTTATACGCAACGAACACATGAATTTCTCCGCTTGCACTGTCACGAAGATATTGCTTTTCCATTTTCATTCGATTTAGCAAGAGTTTCCCGGTACTCTGACGTACTTTAACGCGCCCGGTTCTCTGGAAACCAGCGAATTCAATGACGGTGCCTTGGAGAGTCACGTAATCGAATTACGAGCAACTTTGTTAACCCGTGGATTTGATTCCGTGGAAAATAGTATGCAATAGCGGACTCGGTTAAACGAGCTTGCAAACCAAACGTGCAGGAACGAACTCAAAGCACGGCGTTTCCGTGTATTTTTGTTGCCGCTGGAAGGCAGCTACTTTATGCTCGACATATCGGCAAACGTGTATTTCTTCGTCGTTGAACTTTCTCGAACCCGACGTACCGTACTGTCTTTCTCATTTAAAAAATAAGTAGTCTTAGCATTTCTATTCAAAGTCGAAGGAACTTGTGTGGACTTAACCCCTTTACTTTCGTCGCGCCTATGAAATTTTCATAATTCTCCGGTTCAGCGTTAAAAACTATAGAAAATGCAGACTGTCGGCGAAGTCCATTATCTTTCGGCTGACACCATTTTAGATTACAGATTTCATTAGTCCGGTAAGCACATCGTACAATACACCCCGCCGTAGCAGGAAATTATTCTCTGAAAAGCCATTTTTAGCATATCAGGGGACTTCAGGAGGCTTCGTTTTATCAACCCCATTTTTTCCATTTTCGCCATTGATCGCCCCGACATTTCAAAGTCGCGCAACGACTACAATTCGATTCCGATCGAGCTAAAATTTGGCATACACTCTGCCTACCCATCTAGAAACGTGTAACGAAAATTACACAAGAATCGGAGACCTAAAGATTTTTCGCGATTTTAAGAAGGGGGTTACCTTCAATATTTAGCGATTTTGTGGCAATATTTGGCAAATATTCGAAGTCGTGCCCCGGCCAAACTATTAGAGCTATCGACATGATTCCACCGGCAAAATCTTCCGCAGACCTTCCTCTTTAAATATCTTACTCAATATCGAGGCCAGCATTTCAGGGAAATCCAGGGGGCTTCGTTTTATCAACCCCAATTTTTCCCATTTTCGCGATTGATCGCCCCGACATTTCAAAGTCGCGCCACGGCTGCAATTCGATTCCGATCGACTTCAAAATTGGTATATACTCTGATCGTGCGTCTAGAAACATGTAGCCAAAATTACAAAAGAATCGGAGACCTAAAGATTTTTCGCGATTTTAAGAAGGGGTATACCTTCAATATTTACCGATTTTGTGGCAATATTTAGCGAATCTTTGAAGTCGTGCCCCG
>CM052097.1:17747496-17780967 GCA_028453745.1 Agapostemon virescens | reverse complement strand
TGTAATTTTGGCTACATGTTTCTAGTCGCGCCACGGCTGCAATTCGATTCCGATCGACTTCAAAATTGGTATATACTCTGATCGCGCGTCTAGAAACATGTAGCCAAAATTATAAAAGAATCGGAGACCTAAAGATTTTTCGCGATTTTAAGGAGGTTACCTTCAATATTTGTGTGCCGTTTCGTTCAAGCCACGGTTAGCCGTCAGGCAGGCCTTGCCGGGCCGCTCGCCGATAGACGAATCAGAGTATAAACAGTCGGGTAACGTAACGCGCGCCGCGATAGCAGAACGAAAAATTTGTCGCCGGTCCGTAGGGACCGACGAGGCCTGAATGGAAAGTCCAGCGCCGGTCCCTAGGGACCGGCGTGGCGCTTAACGTGTTAACGCGTTACAACTGACTCGCGTCTCCGACGCCTCGACCGCTAATGCGCTCACACGTCCAGACACACACACACACACATCTCAACTGAGTCACCGACAGCGCCAAAACAAAAGACGCGCTCGTCGATCGATTTTTTAAGAAACACAATTTAACAATGCGTTTGCCTGTTTCGTTCGTTCTGCTTTTCGCCGCGAGGTAAAGCTAAAAACGGCAACAACGATTTTTCCACGAAATACAATCGAATAAAAAAATCCTCCGAATCGATTTCTACGAAGGCAACGGTATAACTTCGCCGTTTGTAAAGTAGAAAATCTGGAATACCGGTCATTCGACTGGCTGTGGTGGGATTAGTATTAAAGCGAGCTATCGAAACAGGCTGTGAGTAGAAATTCGCCGATATCGGACCAAGTCTACGGTTTTAAGAGGTTACGAATAGAAAGAAATAGAGAGGTACGATAACGATTATGATTCTATTAAAAGAGTCTAGGCGCCGGCAATGGCCGAGAATCGGGCTTTAATAACGTAACAAAAGGAACTGTACACGCCGAAATGGTTAATTGACTCTTCGGTTTAATCGAACGGTAGTTGATGCGGTAAAAATTCTAGGCAAACCACTCTAGCGGCGATCACATTATTTATAGTCGACCGTCTAAATTAACGGTGAACAGCGGCGCGTTTCGACGCGTTGTTTCCTGGTAACCATTGCGGATTCATTAATTCGCAGACATTAAAACACCCGCGAACGGTCCGCTCGTGAAAGGGCCAATTGAACCCGCCTAATCGGTCGGAAAATATCGGGAGCGTAACCCCGCGGGCCAGATTTGATTAATCCGTCGGTTCGAACGCATCGTTTCGGGCAAACGCGTGCAATTACACGTGTGTCTCGTGAGCGATGCCGGCGGTCAGGCCAAACAAAACCGTCCACGTTTCCGGTGGTCTGCCAACCAACCCGGATCCTATTGAATTGATACGAAGTCGAATTAGGCTGATTAATATCACACGTCAGGTGTTCCCGATGCGACGGCAGCGCTGCCGCCAACTAAATCGCAACGGCTCTTCTACGCAGGGCTTGAAACCTATTAACCCTTTCGCTACGGGCGACTTCGCCGCCGTGGCACTTCCGCTGAATACGCCCTCGGGCCAAAAATCTGTACGGTGATCAAGAATGATCGTCTACGACGTTTACGACTCGCTGCAACTCAAGAGTGATTCGACGATGTTTGTTGAAAAGAAAGGAACTTTCCTTTAACCCTTTCGCTACGAGTGCTCCCGCTCTACGAGGCGAAATGCTCCAAAAATGCACATACAGTGAATAACTTTAATATTCGGACACTATACAGTTTTCACTTTGTCGCATTGTAATTTTGTTCACGATGAAGAACAAAAAATTTAATTCTAAATTACATTACCGTATAGGGTCTAATTAATAAAAGCATAATTTTTATTTATATAATTACAAACGTTTACTAAGTATTCTATTTTAAACGAAACCATATTGAATTACGAGTGTTCGAATATTATTGTAACGTTAAAACCAGACGTTGTTTCGTGCGAAGTAGAATATTTAATAAACGCTAGTAATTATACAATTAAAATTTATACTATTATTAACTAGACCTTATGTAGGAATATAATTTAGAATTAATTTCTTTCTCTTCATCGTGAACAAAATTACAATGCGACAAAGTAAAAATTTTATAGTTTCCGAATATTAAAGTTACTCACTGTATAGCGTGTGGTCGGCCCCTCTTGTAGGAAGATTTTTCTGCCGAATATATCGTATCGAAAGGGTTGAAAGGTAAACGTCCCAGTGATTCGACTATTAATCCACCGTATGCCGGCGTCACTGGTGACTTCGGAACAATGCCGTCTTAAAAACAATACACACACACAGGCACGGAATTGTCGTGTACGCTCGTAGCGAACCAAAGTCTTTGAACGATCGACCCACCGCAAGCTAAGCATCTTACGGCCACGAAGTGATCGGACTATGTCAAACGTAAACAGACTTTACCCTTGCTACTTCTGTCCCACTTGTTTGAGATCGGTGTTAACGTTTGTACTGTACTCGATATAAATGACTATTAATTTGAAATGTATTTTATTCCTTAACCTTCTTTGTGCTACGATTTCTTTCACAGCCACTTTGAATCGACGTTCTTTGTCGTTCGCCCTCGGATAGCAGGCAAACGATTTCATGGAAGAGATAGTTAAATAAATTCAAAGCTTCAAGTATCAATGTTCCTTCACTTATTTCTTCACCGTTTCCTTGAGATCGATGTTAATATTTTTATTGGACCGACTGTGAATAGCTAGTCATTTAAATTGACCGGACAAATTTATATTATTAAATCTTCTTTTGTGCTGATTTATAATGATGAAGTGTCATCAGACAATGGAAGTGCATCCAACAGCGATAGCAAACTAGAATTTGAGTTCCTACGCTTGCCAACAGATGGACAATACATAGAACGACTTTCGCGCTAGTACTCGATTTTCTTTTGACTCCCGCCTTTCGATATCTCAACGTCTAAGGCGAGGCCTGCTGGGTAACCTTCCTCTCCTCATCCTCCATCAGGCCTAAGACGAAAAACTCCCTTCCTTCTACCCTCTCCACCATCACCTTTCCAATCGCCACCAAAGAATATTACAATAAATTCGACAACTGCGTGAACCACGTCTGTAAAAATCATTCAGAAAAAAGTAGAATCGTCTGCAATGCATGCGATAATTCTTCGCAATTTACGAGCTTTGTATTGACCCGTGTTTTACAACGACAATGCAACGAAAACCCAAACAGAACCAATTAGTAGTGATATATCAATGATTACACTGATAGCCTATCGATTCCTGAAGACGTACAAGTAAGGGGGACATCAAGAAGTAAGGACATCAAGGAGAACCGCGTAGATCCTCACAGGTTTGTCTGTGTCACCTTTAAAAGATCGGCCATTACGCCCTTATCCAATATTTCGTTGCATCCGAAAATTCGCTGGGCGTGTCCTCCTCGCATTCCTTCCAAGAGATTTCTATTTCATCTTTCAATGATATCTATTAGCCAACCACTGTCACATGTTTTCCTCGCGTAAAAAGTCGCCAGAGGGCAATCCAATGGCGGAGAGGGAAGCGTACAAACTTTTTTCTGGCAACGTCGTTGAGGGCGCACCTGGCGTCCAGAGTGTCGAATTGATGGTTCGCGTGTGCAACCGGAGCCCCGAATTTAAACTTAATAGCGGCTATGCACACCTGGGGCCCTGGCTAGGTTTAAAAATGGTAAAGATTGGGAAAGCCGTCGCGAGATACGGCCCGCCTTTCTAACTCTATCTTTCCCGAGATTTCCTTTTTATATTTAAATCGATACTTCACCCAGCGGGGAAGCGCGATCTTTTTTGTCCAGAACAGGCCGGGAAATTTACCGCTCCTGTCTACCGTTCGTCTTTTTCCTCCGGCTTATCGACGGCTCTTTCTCTCTATCTCTCTTTCTCGTGACTCTCCCCTCTGTCTCTCTCTCTCCTTTTCTAGACGGAGCAACTCCGAACTCGAATCCTGTCCTTCCACTTCACGGACAGCGCGCTAAAGCAAACACTCCCGAGGAAATCCCGATTGCAAGGGCGAATCTCTTCCTTGGCTGGAGGAGACGAGAGCAAGCTTTAAGGCTGTTTATAAACAGCAGCGAGCCTCTTGCACGCGACTCAGTAGCTTCATCCAGCTGGACGGAAGTTACTCGAACTCCTACTGCACTCGTCCAAAGAGGAAGAAAGATTGCGGGCGAAAACGTGAGAAGAAACAGCCTCCAAGTGAAAGCACGAAGAAACGTTCGCGCCGTTCGTTTCCTCTCGCCGTTTTATTTAACACTCCGACGACGGACCGGTTTCACAATTTTGTAATTGATGAAGTTTAGAAGTATCCGCTGTTCTGTTTATTCAGTATTCTACATGTTTTCTTTGTAAGAGTTTTCAAGGTACTTTTCGATGGCTAACACCATTATCGAGGGCTGTCTCAATGTCCACATGCCCTAATCTCACTCCCTCTACCTTTAAAGGACTGCTACTTAAACTCAAGAAAATCTCTAAATTTAGTAATAGACATATTCACCACAGAGTTAAGACCGTCTTCGCATTTATATTCCCATCTAAAAACTTTTCGACAAATTTTATTCTACCGCAGATTTTTCTTACTTCGACCGGAGTTAGATTGATCAGTGTTTATTAATAAACTAGTGTTTAATTTACTTTAAAAACCTCACTACGTTTATTAATTCCTCGCCCGGTATATGACAGTACTAATACGATGCCTGAGACAGAAGAAAAGGTAGAGAGGCTTGTGGCGGCTGTACCTCCTGCGTTTACCGACAGACGAGACTTTCTCGCTAGTACTTGATGCCGTCCTTAACCATCTTCTAGTACCTAGCGTCTAAGGTAGGGTCTGCTAGTCAGCTTTACTGATGACTTCTCTAGCGGACCCAGGACGAAACGCTCCCCCCTTCCATTTATTTCTCTCTTTCTACCCCAGTTTCAACCTCCAAAGTAGTTATAACTCCATCAAGCAGAATTGCGATAAGGAATCTCGCCAGTTGTACCATAATAGTAAGGGACAGTCCCTTAAATAGTAGCCGAGCATACAGTCCACTAAAATAAAAGGTTCTTCTCCTAAATCTACCATGAGTTGATAATCAGAACATTGTTACAGAACAACAATCACCTTTCACAAAGTGTAATCGACAACTGCATACAGTTGTTCGGCATTAAAAAGGTTAATTTAGGGTAGGACAGATTTGTCGGGCAAACAACAATAATACGACGTACTTTACGAGCTCATCCTTCCTTTTCTCCTCTCTCTTTCTCTCTCTCTTTCTCTCTCTCTCTCTCTCTCCCTCTCTCCAACATCTTCGGCAGCTGCCAAAGGCTTTTCACAGTAAGACAGATAGTTGACATGACTATTCTGGTATTTGTTACAGTCAAAACCGTGCCAAATGCGGAATCAGATGGTTCCATATCCGACACCAAGGTCTGGAGAGCAGATTATAATGCCAAATGGATACCGGATAGCTGCTAGACTATAAACGGACCCTAATCTCGCCCTCTTCACGGCATCAACGTCTAAAATCTATCTGACATCCATTCGGCGTCATAATCCGCTCTCCAGAGTTTGATGTCGGATACGGAGCCATCTGCTTCCGCGTTTGGCACGGTATTTGACTGCAAAGTCTGGTGGTAAATTCATAGGAGATACGGGCCAGATTCTGCTCGAAGCACGTCTCGGAATCAAAATGACCGCTATTTGCTCGCAAAGTACGATATCAATATCTACGCTAAATCTGCTCGAGGTAGATTTGGCTGACTGGGCATTTCGATGAGACAAGAACCGATATATAAAAACCGTGAAAGAATTACTGTTCAAAACTGATTTTGGTTTTTCGCAAAAGTTATTTGCAACTTCGGTCCTTCGTCCGTTGTTTTAAGAACCTAAACCGATATTATTGGGTAATGGGATTTTGATACACGCTTTCCTTTAGAACTTTTATCAGGCTGATTTATTAATATGGAAGCTGTATCCTCTCTCGATTATATCTCGTCCCGTTCGGATTCTTTATACTTATTGGCTGTAACCTAAACATTCGTTCTAAGAATCGTAGCACCACCCGATACGATTCTTCTGTACGCTTATAAACATACTGAGCGAGATTAATATTTTGCTTTTAAACAAGCAGGAATTTTTTATTATCACAGTTTTGAAGGCCCGCATTGTGATCGCAATATCTTTGGCTCGTTGTAGCAATTCGCGTTATACCGTGGCACATCCTTAATGGCGGAACATTGGATTTTCGAAGAGTAGGGATGAATTAGTTGTCCCTCGTACGTGCGCGAGAGGATAGTGCCAACACTGGTCGCATCCAATTACTGTTCCCAACGAGTAAAGCTCCCTTGCTGTCTGTTGAACGAGGCAGAAAGTTAGCGGTCCTGGTTGTTGTCTCGTTCGCGGTTCAAGATGGAAACGTCTGCTTCGTTCGCGGTCCAAATTGGAAATATTTATTAGCTTCCATCGGAGTCGTGGAATATCGATTGGAAGATTGCACGATTGAAAATTAGCACGTTTCTACGTCGAGCCAGCCACCGCGGCGAATCTCTTATCGGATGCGATTCTCACGTTTCCGTTTTCCGATCACTTTCCAACCGAAATCCACCGGTGCTCGCTGCCGTTTTCATATTCCCGTGCTCTGCGCTCCTTGTCCTGACACCGTCGAATTCCATTTCCGAAATACGTATACCGAATACCGTGGATTTCCGCGTTTGCTTGTTGGCACACAGTTTGATGGAAGACGCGTCGAGAAGCGCGCCGAGAGATCCCTACTATTCTATCGCTGTAGCGTGGTAACGTTTACAACGTGGTAATAATTACAACGATACCGTGAATCCTGATTGCAAACATCGAGACAAAATGTTTACAACATTCCGCTGTTGAAGCTCGCGTTCAAACCCTGAGTAACGGTGTGCTGATGAAAACGAGAAAACTATGAAAATGGCCTCTTAAATGGCCATACCAGCTACAGCCAATGTCTGAATTATATCTAGGGACGTGTTACGCGCGCTGCGTTACCAGACCGAGAAAATTGAAGGAAAAGCAACGTGGAAAATGTTATATACTGGCAGAACTTGAATGCGTCACGGAACTATAGTGTAATCTAACCCAGATTGTGACGTCGCGATTCGCGCTAAGAGTGGGGATCCTATCACGATTCTACGATACTAGTTACCCCCTTTATTGTTATGTCGGTGGAACGTGACATCGCGTATCGCCTCGGAGAGAATTTTTGCGGTGAAACTTGTTGGCCACGGAAAAGTCGAACAGACTCGTATTCCGCCCGACTTTTGCCGTTTTTATCCGAAGGAGCCTGGGTAAAGGAGTTGGTCCGAATTCGCTCCAGTTTCTTTCGACCTGACACGAAAACGATCGGGCTGCCCTAAAGCACGTATGTTACGAAGCAGCCGACCGAGCCCGCTCAGAGTCTGTGATTTCGAATGCACTAGAACCCCATCTATCCGAGTCGCATTGAGAAAGCATCTTTTAACAGAACTTATTTTTCCTTGTTTCGCTTTCGGCCTGTAATGTAGAAATGCGCAAAAATGTAGAAGTCATTTTTAGTTAATAATTATATTCGCTGCATTTTCGAGCCGAGACTCCTTCGAAATGCAAATCGCTGTACTTGAATCGCAGCCGACTAAAATGCTGAATAAAGTCGACGAATATTCATCGAATCCGTGTTACCGATAAACGATCGACCTAGAAACCAATCAAAATCTATTTTCGTTTCGTTTGAATCCATCGGGGTTCGGTTACACAGGGAAAAAGACACATTGAAATGTAGCTCAGGTATCTAGGAAGTTGGTAAAGTGCCGTTCAAAGAGAACGTTTAACGCGAGCGAAACGAACCCTGGAAAAGAAACTGGTCGCGAGGCATTCATTTTCCCGTGATGCGAGCGGAAAAGTTTTCCGCTACGGGGAAATAAGCGATCTGTTGCATCGTGGTCGCCTCCTCTTTCGATCGATTCCCTTTTAATAGAAAACATCGGCGAGAACGACGGCCGCTCTCGTGCAATGTTCAAAGTGCACGCTGAACGACTCGTATGAAACTCCTCGAGTGGAGCGAACAGATGTGGCCGGTCGAGTCCGGTCCGAATTTTCCTCGATCAAAATACAGCGAGACGATGGCCGCCGGATTGGTGAATTTTAACACTCGAACGTGCTCGTCACCGGCGTTTTTCCATTTCCTGCCAGAGAGCGGCAACGATTCGGGACGATTTTTGTGAAATGCTCGTCGAGAGAACCCCGCGGAGTCTCTTCTGGAAAACGTTTCGGAAGGCGAACCGCCGTCGAAAAGCTTCACTGGAGCATCTCGCTTCCAGCGACGCGACGGATTTCATGAGGAAAAGACCCACCAACGATCCTCGCGTGTTCCGCCATCCTTTCATTCCGAATTTAATGACCAGGGTCGCCGGGTTTCGGGGGACGCGATAAACTCGGATATGGCGGGGGGATGAAATACGGTCACGTATCATCCCCGAGAGCCGTTACCTTCGAACAAGACCAGGTTCGCCCCGGTGCACGCTGAGATTCCATCGACTTCGAGTCGTTCAGCCTGGCAGCCAGCAATTTTTCTACGTAACGCGGCATTTGCATCTTTACGACTCGCCCGATGCTCCGCTCGCAGTCTTTTTTCGTTCCTACGCTTACGACGAGCGCGTCATGAATCTGTTGACAAATCGTTGGCAAAACCCGATCCTCCACCAGACGCATCCTCGCAGAGCGAAAGTCTGCGTGGAAGTTATTATGGGAAATGATTGCTCAAGGCTTTTACTCGTGGTTAGAATTATTGCTGTCCTGTGTCGTGATCATTTAGAACTCATGCCAATTGCATACGAAGGTATTACGTTGGTGGAACGACACTGACAAGGGAACATATTCAGATGTGAAAATCCGATTTTGATGAAACTTGCGGGAGCTTATAGCTTTATTGGTTAACCCTTTCAGTGCCGAGCGAAAGTATTGTACCTATGCGAGAAATACCGAGCCAATTTAACGAATTTGCTAAGGTTTGGAAGAAAGCTTATAAAAACCTAACTAAGAATGATATTTAGAAAATTCAAAAAGTAGCATATTACAAAATAAAGAAAGAATACAGTAATGCCAATTGCATTTCAATATCTTTTGAAAATCATACGAATAATATCAATGCAAGACTTTATAAAAAACTTAGAAACGAGTTTCTCTTCTATAAACCTTATTTGCACGTAAAAGTAATCGTCGTTTGATTACAGCATTATGTAGATCGCGTAGTATGAAAATATTATATTAGTATGTAAATATTATATTTTCGTAATTCGCGTTGCCAAAATTTAGGGATTCAGTTCCTTGAGGATCTTACCACGGAGTGAGACAGGCAGAACCTTTTTAAATTCACAATTTTTTAAATTCTTTTGAAGTGAAATTAGTCTATTTATAACATTTTGTAAATTTATTTTCAGATAGAGTTCAGATAGAGATAGGAGATTCAAGAATATGCAGACACGTATCGCATCAAGTACTTATCAAACTTGCCCTGAATCATTTTCTAACTGCCCTACCAACAATACCTAGACAACTGTGACGAAAAAGCAATGTCGTCATTGAATTGCCTAGATTCTAGCGATTAAATTAAATCAATAATCGTTACATTAGAATCGACAGAAAGAGGACGGTGTTAGCAAAAAGTACTATCAAAAATATATTTTAAAAAATTGATAAACGGAGCAGTGGATAATTACAAACATAATCGATTATAAAATTGTAAAAATTGTCCATCATCCAGAGTCAAAGCAAAACCAGATAAGAGGAAGGGGGAGCCTACTGTATATGAGAAAACTTCTCAGCGTATCAAACGAAAGTACGAGAACAAAACTTTATCCAGCAAATAATCATTTCCACGGAGTCTTTGTAACGGACACAATTGCACCTCGGGAAGCTCTTGGCAGGCGAAAGCTCTTGATTCTCGATAGCTCAGGGTAAATAAATCTTCTCTCTCCGGGAGCACAATATTGCCCCTTTAATCGGTCGCTAGGTCGCAAACAGACGTTCCCGACAGAAAACATCGTGTAACCGGAGAGCTTTGAAAATTCTGTCCTCGGCAAGCGTTAAAAGCTGCTGTTTTTCGCCGGGTTCTTTTCGCGAGCCGCCTATCGTTGTTTTCCAGCTCTTTCTCCTTTTTTTCCTCTCCTTCGACCCATGCATAAACTATACTCGTTTCGGTGCGCTTTCTCGTTTGCCGGCGTGAACGCGTCGTAACGTATACGTCGCGGCCTGGAAATAATTCCGTGGAAAAGGATACGTAGGGTTGCACGAACCCCTGGCAGCGCGCAACCGCCCCCGTATAAATTATTAACATTGACTACAGAGACCACGGACAATAAACGAAAATTTATCTACAGCCCCATTCCCAGGAGCGGCATCGGCGCCGCTTGTTTATTCGCCTTCCATTATCCGCGGCGCGCTATAGACAAAAGGAATATTGATTACTTCCTCTTTTAACTGTAATTGCTCGGCATCGTTCGAACGAGTTCTTTTTTTCAAACCTGCACTATTATCTTTGCTAATCTTATGATTTAGTTGTTTCTTTTATATTAATATATTATTCGGTTCGTACGCTGCATTTGCATGCATTATTCTATAGACATTTTTTGAGCTCGTATTGTCTTAACCAAAATGAACCTCGGACGATATTCCAGATGCTAAATTCAAAAAATCTTCCCATCCGTTTCTCGTATCAATTAGATACCTTTATCACGCAGAGAATAATGTAAGTCTGAAAATTTGTAAAAGTATTGGCTATTGTGAAAGTAGACTAAGTTAAACATTCTTCGTTTCGAGATGCTTAAACATTTGCATTTGGATTTCTTAAACAGTTAAACGGTGTGTCAGTCCCTGGGGACTGACGGTATCAACTTTGTAAATTTATGTGTGTCTATATCATTTATATAATATTAAGAAATATTCATACTATTTTAATAGATTCAATTGAAACAGAAAAACACAAATGGGGTAAGCGAATCTTTTAACTTTCATTTAAAGTTAAATAAGATATAACGTGAATGCTAAACAAAATAACTCCGCGTTCAACGTGTTAAAAAATATCCCCTATCTCCCTTCCAACTCCTTCTTCAACTTCCTCCAAATTAATATTATAGTATTAATCTATACAAAATATTTTGTATAATACTTATCTTTTGTTTTAAAACTAAAAACAACGCAAACACCCCGTTATGACGCTATTAAAACTGTATTATCTTGATATTGAATATATTTAAATGTCTACATAGCGTATCCTAGTCTCGATAGCGTCATGCTGATGTTCACATCGTCAGCCATGATAGTAACTTAAAAACATCGATATTTTACCGATAATCGAAATATCGATGCAATCTCTGTCTACTACAGTTGCAGCTAACCAAATCGCTCGGATCGCATGGTATTTCAATGATCTCGAACCGCTCGAGTTTCTTTCAAATTGTTCGAATCGAATCGGCCCGAATTAATTTGAAAAAAGTCGAATTCGTTTCGGCTTGGTCGACCGATGCCTATGACCCTCTCTCGCTAACATTCCCGAAGTTGCGATGACCCGAGTCATGTTTACATTGTCACCCGACGCTGGCGCTCGAGTGACAAGTCGGGCTGAAACTAGCTCAAGCTTGAATTGGACCGATTCGACAGGAGCACCGAACGGTTCAAGCAGAAAATGCTCCATGACCTATAACTATGTATATTACTGCGGATATCGCTCGAACTTGAACGAAAAAAGGCAGGAACACCGATACAACGAGTTGCAAACGTAACTTCCTATAATTCTTCAGTAATTTCTTGAAACTTTAGGTACGCCTTAACATCGAGAAGCTCGGAAAGTCGATCGACTAAACGAAATCGTAAACAGTGACCCAACGCTTTCAACGTCTTCTAAATATCTTTAACCAGTCCAAGTACATGGTTGTACTATCTTTTTTACGAAATATTCACTGTTTGAATATTGACAATTTTTACAGAATTTTCTTTGTACGAAATAATCACTATTTAAATATTGACAATTTTTTGAGAATTTCCATTATACAAAATAATCTCTATTTAAATATTGACAATTTTTAGAGAATTTTCTTTGTACGAAATAATCACTATTTAAATATTGACAATTTCTAGAGAATTTACTGTACACCAAAAAATCACCACGTAAATATTGACGATTTTTAGAGAATCGAAAATGTAGGATTTAAATACGGTTTGAATCAACTCCATATACAATTCGACCAATTACACTGTCCAACACCAAAAAAATTTTGCAATACCTGTTGAGTGATTCTTATACACTCTGTCATCCTAAAACCAAATCCGCAAGTAGAATTGCTCCATCACCCAACGTTTTCGAAAAATTTTGATTTTTGTAAAAATGCATGATTGTGATCAAAAATGACGTGGTACGCAAAAACTAACCACGCGAGAAAGTTCAACTTTGAGTCAGGAGATAGAGGGGACTCTCCTCGAATATAACTCGTTTTTTTATAATTTTTTATAATGATTGGCACCCAAAAAGACAAAAAAAAATGTATGTAATTAAGCATAGTAAGCAAAGACATACTTGAGTAGTACCAACGTCGACTACGCATAGCGACGGCCCTGGCGAGTCGAGAAAAGGCTGCAATGGTCGTCTGGCGCGAACGCGTCGCGCACAAGCTGTCAATGAATATTTTCTGATCCTTCTCGTATATTAAGGGAAGCAAATACTTTTCGTGAATGGTTTCTTTACCAGAAATGTCTGTAGAATGCATTCCTGAGTAGTAAATTCTTGCTAGATAAAGGATTTTTGACATAAATACAAAAATAGAGCGTATAAAGTACCCGCGTCGGCACATTTTCAACCTTTAACAATCATTTACAACTATTAGGGAGTACATAAAAATATAATTGGCTATATGGATGTGTAGAGGAGAGTCCCCTCTATCTCCTGACTCAAAGTTGAACTTTCTCGCGTGTTTAGTTTTTGCGTACCACGTCATTTTTTATCAAAATCATGCATTTTTACAAAAATCAAAATTTTTCGAAAACGTTGGGTGATGGAGCAATTCTACTTGCGGATTTGGTTTTAGCATGACAGAGTGTATAAGAATCACCCAACAGGTATTGCAAAACTCGAAAAAAGTTTGATTTTGTCGGACAGTGTTATTTATCCGGTCCGATATTCAGCCCCGTACGAGATATATTCGACAGTATATTACGGACTCTACGAACACAAACAACGTTTCAGCTAAACTATTGAAAATTAAAAAACAGGAAGCGCCCGGTCGAAATACGGTTTTCCTCACAGAAACGTTTGCAACCAGATTTTTTTCACATGCCTCCGTCGCGATACGTGTTTATCCGGTTCATCGCGACAGGCAATTTGCCCCGGCGAAACAGCAACCGCGAGACCCGATAAACAAAATCTTATTTCTTTCGCATGCGATGCGCATACCGTAAGGAGCGCGAGATATCAACCGGCTTTACGCATTCCCATTGAACACGCCGCACACGCCAGCCCAGTTCGCCTTTTTAACCTCTCACACTCCGGGGTAATTAAATTAGTTCGAGAATCATTACAAATTCCTTCGTTCGTTATTCCGTTTAGCAAAATTATAATTACGTCCTCCTCGATTTCTCCGGCGTCCCGGTCGCGTCAACAATTGAACGCGCTCTCTACAGGCACTTTTTTCCTCGCAATACAACTTAATTTATTCCCGACGGCCACTCGACGAGCAACTTCAGTTACACCTAGCCCGTGATGCTCGAAATTGCTCCGTTATAACCCGGCCGGCGAATCAAAGTTAATTAACATTCATTGCATCCACCTTACCTCGTCGTCTTCCTTTTTACCATCGCGACTTGATAGCTGCGAAGATCTTCCCGGTCCAAGCAACAAGTATCACAAATAGCACAAAATATCTCACGTACGTTTTTATTATGGTGAATTAAGGAACAAGAAGATTAGTGGTGTCAGGGTTACCAAATTCACCGCGCGAAGCTCATTCCCCCCACTCTGCCCACTGACGCTGATGTTTCCGCGTGGAGCACGTTAACGAGTGTCCCAAGAAAACCCTATGCTCGTGTACGGTCGCCAAAAAATCAAGCCGTCCGTGACATCACGGTGTACAAAAGAACGCCCGTTATGTGTCCCCCACCCGATGCCACAGGCGGACGAATGGAGGAAGCGAACGCAAGCTTCGCAGCTCCAATGAGCGAGGAGCAGAAGGCTAAGGGGCCCGGCGCGCGCAAAATATGGTACCCCTGTGCTTCTGGCGGGAACGCTGTGACGTAGGCTAAGAATATGGCGCCGATTAGTTGGTTTGGCACAGGGCGCCAAATCTCGCACGCATTTTTGAACGGGCCGTTCTATTGGCCCAATCGGCCATGCACCACTGATCGGAATCGCCCGATGAAGAGACGGAATGAAACATACCGAAAGCGAATGAGATAATGCGAACACGAGCCCATTGTAAATACGAGAATCCCAGGATGATGCAACGTGAAATGTAAACAACCTAAGAAGCGTAGTGCGCGGCGACGAGCGTCAGTGGGACTAGGTGAACCAACGATAAGCCCCTCTTGCATCTTGTCAACACACCACAGGACGTGACAGTCGTTCTGTATGCTTCGGACACGTATAGGTAACGTGCAGATCTCTCATATACGTTCTCGTTGCGTTTTAGAAATATCCTACGAAAATTCCATTTGACGCTTCAAATGACTGTTCCAAGGTGAGGTGCTTCGCGTGCGCGGCACGCGGCCCGCAGTGACAGTCGTTACTGAATACTTTGCCGCGCAGTTTTAAGGTTAACTCCTTGGCCCACGACTTATTTTACGATAACAGTGACCACATTTTCCTTGTTCTACGCGGAAAGACAAAAAGAAAAGGTAAACTTATAGTTACCGCGTGCCTCTAGATATTCTTCAATGTCCGTATACGATGAACAGTTAAATAAAATGTTATTTCCGTTTAAAGAAAATTCAGGAAATACATGTTCAGAAGATTCAGTACGAAATCTTGATCACGAGTCTGACTCGTTGTCGTAGGGCAAGAGGTTAAATGAGGCAAGTAATAGCATAAAACTGCTCGTAACATTGCAACGTAACAAGTACATTTACATTTTTAATATGATATGACTTACGAAATTATTAAAATACGTATATAACAATATAGGTAACATAGGTATTTATATAATTACAAAGCTTTACGGTTATGGTCGTCGCGTAGATGTCCTATATATGCGGCGCTCGGAGCGAAAGGGTTAGATACGGAAAATGACTGACGAAATAAACAAGATTTTGTTGTTTCTCGTTGTCGAACAACAAGGTACGTATGGTTTTTCGCCGGGCGCGCATTTGCGTCCATAGTATACACTCCGGGAGAAAAAGATAGCATAACTTATATTTTCCCATATTCTGTGTCGAAAGCTGGTTAACATACATATTTTCTTTCACCGATAATTCACACGGGAACATATTCAGATGCGAAAATCCGATTTTGATGCAACTTATGGGAGCTTATAGTTTTTTGAAAAATATTTGACACGTGTTTTCTTTTATCGAAGTCAAAGTACAAATGTTTTAAAAAATGTCTCTTTTACTTTTCCATGTAATTTCTACCAATTAGAATTATTTCTAAATTATTTTTGCATATCATTTAGTAAATCAATGCTTCTAGTTGCTCCAGAAAAGTCAAGTCGTTTGGTTCAATTTTGAAAAAGTTATTTAGATTTAAAGATTGTCCAAATACTTTCGTGAGCCACTGTACATGCAAGATGTGCATTGATATATTGTAGTAGGCTAAACGTGTCAAGATAAACTAAGGAACTGGATAACGTATGACAAGATATATGTATTAAACCATAGATTCGACTAAGAGACATAAGTATACATAAGCGTTCGAGGATTTGCACGCAGGATTTTCTCGCCTGCGAGGAGCTTGCCATAATGCGCGACGGTTAGGCCTCTTAGAATTAATGGTACTCTTGGTCGATAATATCGTACTACTACAGTATTTATGTTACGTTCTACCTGACTAGGTACCTTCCTCTAAGTAGTATATTTTAAATTATTATTATAGTTACTATTGCTATTACTATTATTTCTATTACTGTCATTATTAACTACTTTGCGCTCAGTTGTCCCATCTGAGGAGACATAAAAGTTTATTTGTGATTACTGAGAATTAACTTTTCCCACCGCAACTTTTTGAGAATTTTTTAGGGATGCATGTTTCCTTGGTATGCTCTATTGAAAAGGCGTAAGGAAACAAACTTTACTTCTTTACAACATTTCAAACAAAAAATTTACTTCTTCGCAATTTTTAGATTGTCTGATAAGTCTTGTTGCGTTCTGTCCGTCGTCACCTCGGTTTTGTCGTGATTAGTTGAGGGTAATTTGAGGTGGAGGAATGTAGCGATTTTTAATTGATTGTAGCAATGATGGAAGGAGTATGGTTGAAGGTGTGAGCCTGAAAGAGTATACCTGAAGGAGTGGGAAACGTTCAATGAGAGATTATAGTGATTTATTGCAGGGTTGTCTCGTTTTCGTGTCTTCAAGTGCGCCGCACGTAGTGTCCGTTCGTCGGAGTAGAACTGTCCGCGTGCGACGCGTGTCGTATTTCGTACTTACTGCCCGCCTTTTATTTATGAGTTACAAACTTCCGAAGATACGGTTAGGCATGGACAACCTTCGGTGTTGTCGTCGCAACAATAGTAGAGTTCTTGTTCCGAGTGGAGAACTTGACAAGACTCGTTTATGTTTAAAGTCGCCCAGAATGTTCGAAATTTAAGTCGTAAGAACGTTCCAAGGATGTCGCAAACGGACGTTGGACACGCGGACGTAAACCGTAGATGAAATGGACGTCCGATGAACGTACTATCCAAGCTCGTTCCGTGCCGCCGTAAGGAAGTCGGAAAGAACGAACAGAGTCGCTCGGAGATAATTAATTAACCGTATCGAGTGTGGCCCCTTACCCGGATCGAAGTTCATCGCCGACGAAACTGCAAGTTTCTAATTACTTTCGCGCGAGCCAACCGAACGAACACGCCGTCGATAACCGTCGCGACGATAATACGCCGGAAGCCTATTTAATTTCCGCGAGGGCTTATCGATTCGATAGCTTCGCGAGCGAGAATTTCAGTGGCTGCTTCGTCGCGTTCGGAGCCGCGTTTTCGAAACGGATGCGGTCTCAGCCCTCGACGCGGAAACTTCGGTTATGTCGCTCGTCCGCTTCGATATCTGTGCTCGGTTCGCCGGATTTACTCCCCTGGATTATTCGCTGCAAAACTTGTCGGTGTTGCAGCACAGCCAGCGCGGCTACCGGGCAGCATCGATCGATCGATCGATCGATCCTCTGCTCGCGATAGCCGGATCCTTGGTAACTTAATGCATATCGCGGATCTAGTTGATAATGGCTATAACGCGGTGATCAACCAATTTAGATGTTCGCGGATAACGAAACTTTCACAATACGCCGTCTGAAATAGAGTTTGGGTATTATTTAAATTAATTATTTTGGGAATAATAGTTAAAATAATAGTAATAGTCGAAATAAACACGTACTATTTTGTTTGGATAAACAAATAATTGTTCTTTCGATTATTCAGGTATTTAAAATATATTTTCAAGTAATGCTTCGTTCAAGTTTCAATTGATTAACACGTTGAACGCCATGGTGGTCACCGGTGATTGGCACCATTACGTTGTTTAAGAATTTATTAATTTATTACTGTCAATTTATTACTGTTGAAATTACCTAGATTGTAATACGTGGTGAAAACTGCATTATACAGTAACTAATGATTGTTTTTAACGATGCTGATCACTTCTGTGAACGTCACAAATGAAACTTATGCGATGCACACAAATAATTCTTTCTAAATAAAATCTTAAGTACTCTTTAATTCTGTGACTCACAACCATTAAAGTTACTCTTACAGAGCTTAATTAATTAATCAATTTAATTCAATAAAATCATTTAACAAAACATTTCATTTATATTAAACGCCAAATGGAAATATTTGAAATAAATTCATTATTCGAAGTGATAATTTGTTATATTGTATCAAATAAAATGTACCCATTCTTTAAAATAATAATGAATACACAGTAGAACGATAATTACGCGAGAAAATACAGGAATTCGAGAGCGTGTTAACAGGCGAAAACAACCTGGCGGTTCGAATATATTTCAGACGTTGCAAATAATGTGTAAAGGGAAAATTAAATTACTTTTGTTTCGGTAAATATTTAAATTATACCTTTCTTTGCATGCTGGCTCCATACCACAGTGTTATGAATTTGATCGTGATGTAAAATCTAGTAGAACAACGAACAAATCCCGAACACCGACAATAAAGCAATGGCGACCCTTGCACGTGCATCCAGCGTTATTAAATTTCTTTGGTTACACAACGCATGCGACGCAACGTGCCCAAGAAGTTCCGACCGTGCCACATTGCGAAATAAAAGTTACTAAATCAGCTGCTCGGAAGCATTTATCCGCTGATATACGGAGATTTCGCGCAATATCGTGTAGCAATTTATTCGTATTTAAATCTTCTGAATATTTTATTTTCTCTGCATCGACAAATATGTTTTGAACGTCAATCGGTTCGTAAAACTACGATTAACGCAATCATCGTTGCATCTTCGGTCGTTCACATTCGTTAAAAATAAATAACTGTAATATATCTCAGCTATATGAATATCTTATCCAAACGCGAAATTACTTCCTAGTAATTTTTCTAATTTCTCTTCGTTGCAACCTAAACATTCCCGAAGCTACTCCTATTCCGATGACCATAACACACCACCCATTTACCAAAACGAAACCATTTCTGCCAACCCTTGTATTTTCGATAGCAACAAAACAACGTAAAACGCAACACGATACCAAAATAGTGAATGTATAACATAACAGCAACTAGAACACATCACGAACTTCAAACATTGCAACATAGTTTATCGAAAACACAAAATATCCATTTTGTTAAATATTAATAAACTGTTTGTTTTCGAAAACGAATATTATTCCAACTAGAATGTACAGAATTCGACTCCGTAAAATTCGGTATACGAATATATGAATTCGTGGTCGCCGCAGATAGCTGCCAACAATTCTCAACGTATCTACATTGAATTCGTTTCTCTAGTATTTTGAAACTTTCAATCGATGGAAAATACTCTCCAGTAACCGACTCGGAAGTAACGTCCGACTGCAAGAGGATTATACTATTTATTGACGGTTTGGCTTTTCCACGGGTCATATACTTTGTCGGGCCACACAATTCCACAATTCTTCTCTCGATCGATGGAAAAGGAGGATCTTCTCTGTGGTTCGATATTGCCTTTTTTAAACGGCGATCCCTTTCACGTGGATCCACCATCGTCCCCGGGAATAACAATTAAATCAGTGCAGAAGTATCGGCGAAACTTTTGTTCGTCGCGGTTCACGGCCCCGGCTGTATATTCACTGTCGAATCTGGAACGTCCTCGTGAAAAAAGAGAAGAGCCACGAAATCGTTAATTCTTTGGTTCGTTTAATTCGGAGTCCGGGCTCCGTAAAATCACTGCGGCCTTTCTATACGATTTCCATACGAATCGCGCCACTTCCGAACTGCTCGTTCAAACCGACAGAAACTTTTAATTTTCCAGCGCATTCGACGCTATAGGATCGCTTCGATCACGTTGTAAAATCCCCGATTCTTGACGCTAAACCTACCCGCCATCAAAATTGGCCAAAGTGCATATTGATTTCTAGAAATAACAAAATTCAATCCATTCCAATTTTTCATCACAATATTATTACCATAGTTACTACTCATTCAAGAATCACCCCCTTGCAAGAAAATATATCATTTTGGACACCCTGTACATGCAAACTGTTCGAGCTCCTTAAAAAAGGGAGATTCGCAGGGTTATGCTAAAAAACCTTTTTCAATCGTGAAAGTATGCTAGGCGGCTTTGCTTTCGAGTTATTAACGCGAAACACGGGCCAATCGGAGTGATCGCTACGCGGAAGACATAATTTTAAATATTTCACTCGCATCTGATTTTCCAGGGACCTAGGTTCAGACAGGCGGCGAGTAAGCCGGCGAATGGGGTTGAAAACGTTACAGGGAGGTAACGACACGATTTTTCGTCTTCCTGGCCGAGTAAATCGATGCGGACCCTATTTATTATCTCGTTAATTCCGGTAGGCCGGTTCATGGGCGAACCTCCGCGGTCCTCTGTCCGGCACGAGGACATTGATTTACGCCTGTTCTACGGCGCAATAAAGGCGCATCACCACACTCGCCCGTTCCGTTCCGTGTCAACCAGCATCGGTGAATTTTCCAACGAGGTGTTGTCGCGAGGCAGCTCATAAAAGAACATTGTTCGAGCGGCCTGTCGCGCGGCTGCACGGTAAATGAAGCAATATCGGTGACAAATGGCTGGCGCGCGCCATTTTAGCCATTTCGATGCCGAAGAACGCAAACGACGTCCTCACCGTAAGACGGTTCATCCTCTGTTCGATCCGAAACGCTTTATTATCCTTTTCCGCGCAAGATGATCAGAGTACGTTATCGGAATGTTCAATTTATAGTAGTATTTTAACCAGTATAATTACTTAAAACTAACTTTATTTACCGTACCGAAGATTTAACAACATCTCTCTTAGACAAATAGCAAATTCCATTAATGTATTGTAGGGACATTCTAGTAGTAGCTTCTAACTTCTGTTTGAACTGGAAGGTCCTGATCCCAGAGTACACATAAAACAAATGTATGCAAAAAACTTAGCCTAACATTGCATGGCGCTAGAAACGTTTGAAAAACATGAAAATTGTGGTTCTATTGTAGATTTACATCTGCAATATGTTTTTTGTTAATAACTCGAAAACAAAGCCCCACCGACAGAGGGGCAATAGGACGAGACTTTCTCGCTAGTACCTGATCCGTCTCCGATTCATATGTATACCGTTCTTAACCGTCTTCCGATATTCCAGCATCTAATTCAGGGTCTTCATAGTCAGCCTTACTGACGAGTCCTTTTTCTCTCTCCACTCCATTTTCAACTGCCAAACTACCGAAATAATTAACCCTCATCTTTCGAACCCGGTAAACAACCCTTTGCGGACGATGATTCGTTAAATGAAACGGTATCGACGCCGATTGGCTCTCGCGCGCCATTTTGACCATATCGATGCCGAAGAACGAAAAATACTGTTTGCATAAGACGGTGCACGTCGTCTGCGCGACTCGAAACGCGGCATTGTCCATTTGAAGAGAAGACGGTAAAGGTACTCGTCGGTGATATCCCCATTATGCGAATTTGAATTTCGAAAAGGCCCGGCGCTACAGGGCCGTTCGCGCGAATATTTCTAAATAATTTTATTTCTTGTTCCTCTGTTTCGCCGTGCTTCGTCGGTCGCTTTTTCTGGCATAAAAGAGCTCGGCCGGTGTCTGAAACGCCACCGCCAGAGAATACGCGGCTTCTTGCGATGTAACAGTATTCAACGGGAGTGGGAATTTATAGTCCGCGGAGCAATGCGCGCGCAATAATACTTTGCTTGTTCCCGGCGGTTTCCGTGCCTCTTTGTCTTTTTCAAGACACCGGCATCCGAGTGAAATTTCTGTCCCTTCGCGGCGTAATTGTGTCGGAGTTGCATCTTTTCTCGACTAGCGGGTAACGAGCCTTAAAATTAGGCCAAATTATCGTCACCGGTGGGAATATTAAAACTGTCATTTATTTGTTTTTCATTTGATCGAAACGTGCGTCTATAGCTCCGTGTTCGACGTGTTACATAACATTATGGCAATTTTTAGTGGCGCCTTCGAAGCGCCATTCAAATGCTAGGGGTTACTTTAAATTAAAACTGCTGTTGCATTGTTCCGGAATTATTTCATGGATTGATAGAAGAAATCAAATACTTCCATCTTTCATTGTAGGTTCCATACATTAATACGAATGACAAGTAGGGCAAATTAAAAATGGTGGACGATTAAAACGGGTAGGGTCAATATAAAATATGATTTTACAGAGCAAATACATTTAAAATGCGATTCCATTCGTTCGAACCACTTTTTTCGAGTAATCAATATTTAAACAGATAAATACATTTACAGATTAAAATGCGTCAGCCTGTATTCGTTCGTTGGTAAAAATGAAATAGGATGCCTTATACTTTTATCTATCGGCGTACCGACTACGCGCAACCTGTGTGTTTGCCTATCGCGAGACACGCAGATCGAGTTTTCACAGTCGCCGTTGTTGTGTCGCGACGATTCCAATCCGACAAGCAGAGAATGTTTTCGGTAGCTGAGATTACGGCACGACTCCTCGCGCTAAGGACCACATTTGACCCCGCGTCCAGTATTCGCGAACAATGGCGAAGCCGCGGAATGGAGCTCCGCGCGGGCTGTTACATCGTGATATTCCTGTTAGAAATGACTGCGAGTCTGCTGCAGTTTTACCCGGCTGAAAAACGTTCGCGGCCACGTAACACGATATTGCGAAACATCCGCGGGTAACGAAGGGTCCACCTCAAAGGTATGCCTTTCATAAAATGCGTCACGCAATTACGCGCGACTATGAACTCCGGTAAAGGTTTGCTCTCGCCGGGTGCAATTCCGCGCGGAACAAATTGGGCTCTGTATCGGGTACCGTGTCGCTTTCATAAATTCTACTCGTACTCGTTTTCTGAGTGTCACTCCGCTCGAGTAACCTAGGCCATTTTCACCCCCGCTTCGCCCCACCGAATTACCCCCCTGGCCAGTATTTGTTATTTTAATTGTCGCGACGCACGGACACGGCTGTTTCGCCGTGGCGCTTTTCGGCGCCCGATTCGAATAACTTTCCGCGCGTTATCTCGCGCACCCGGAAATAAGGGAAATTGGCTGGCTGGATTAAAATGGCGTCCACGGAACGATGCAAGGGGACTAGATGATCTTTATCTCTTCCATCCCCCGCGATTCGCCCATCAGCCTCCACGAGGTTGCGCGCCATTGGGAAATGAAATTTTCGGATTATTAAAAAGAAACAGGCTGTGTCATCTGCCTCGAATGGCACAATACACCGTGCTTGCTCTAATCCCGGCGTTGACTGGTCCACTCGTTGATGCCCAGGCCCGCTCTCTTCGTCTCTTTGATCGATGCTCATTCATTCAACGGCCCCGGCATCACGGCGGATGAGATTCAGCCGTCCCGCGGATCGTGTCCCAACGACTTTTAATTACTATGCCTGCCTCGTTGCCTTTGCCCGTTTCGCTTGCTAATTATGCAGCTCGTTGTTGACGCTTCGCGATGTTAGAGCCTTGTGACCAAACGATCCGCGACGAATGCAGTTCGATGAGCCGACGAATGGATTTTCACCCATGAGCGGAACATAATTTGATTGGAACACGGCGTTTCGCTATCCGCTGCAACCTCTCGAAATCGTTGGACAGTTAGAATTCTTAATATTTAAAAATAACTTTACGATCAATGTTAAAATCATACGTTACTTGTTCCAAGTGAAATAAGATTTATTATAGGAGACTGAAAATAAAATGAATGCAAGATCTAAGACAACGACATTGTATAAATAAAAATTTGATTTCGTTAAAACGTTTATAAACGGGTTTTCGTGCGACATGGAAACATCTAGAGAAGATGGGAAGTAACAAATAATTAGACTGATTCGTTTATGATAGAGAATGTCTGTCAAAAAGTGTATCAAAATGCGTCTCGTCGAGGAGCACGAAGATTCGGAAACGAGATCTATAACGTGTTCCTGATTACGGAAGTTTCATTACGTTAAAGGGAGGTATGTAACATTGTAGACACTTTATGGTTTCTGTCGCGGATGAAACCATTAAGGCGAATGGGATTATTCGGACGAAGAGTCCGCTCCGATGAACGCCGAGCAGGCTCGAATTTATAGGGAGTTACAAATTCGCAACCGCGCTGAAAAGTCTCGAGCCGATTAATAAAAATAGCCGAGCCGCGTAGCGGCACTCGGGGGAATGGCAACGAGTTTCTCTTTAAACTTTAAACTCTCGTCCGGGTTTCATCGGAGGGAATTTCCAGCGGAAAAAGGGGAAAAAGAGGAAAAGAGGAAAGGACTTCCGCCGAGGCCGGAGGCTGACCGAAATCTTGAGGCGGCTTCGATCCGGCCGATATTATTTCTCTCGGCTTAATCACCAACGACCGACCGTCCAATAAATCGTCCCTAATTGGGTTTAAGCGCCTCCCGGAATTATCTATACCGCTACCGAAGTCTCTGGATTATCTCGCCGGGACTGAGAGAGAGTCCCTCTCTTGCTGGCGATACTGCGCGTCCCCAGATTCGCCGCGGCCATAACTTAACTTTAATGCGTCTTGAGCGTTCGAACGACCTTTACCCAACAATTCTGCTTCTTGCTCCTCGAAATTTTGCGATTAGCCGAATGCACGCGATGACGAATAGCGATGCCAGATGATCGCAACTACTTATTGCCTCACCCCGCGACAGAACTATGAAAAGTATTTAAAAAATGAATAAAAACAGTATTACCAGATATGTAACTGTGAAAATGAAATTTTTCTATAGAAAATACACGTTTGTCGAATGGAAATGATACAAAATATTTTATTCAAAGTGTGGCGACTTCTGACGATTTGTGGATGACACCCCAAGAAAACTGTTCCTCTTTTGAGGAACTCGGCAAGCACAAAACATGTCAGAATCAACTATTTGCCAATGAAGACGCACCTGGCTATGACGAAATCATTGCTACAAAATTCAAACGTATATCTCAAAAACTAGAAGTACAAATTTACTACGTTCCTCGTCAATGCGAATACTTTTAATGCTTCTCGTTCTTCTGGGAAGTAGCAAAAGGAATCCCAATTTTAAGAAACCAGAAAATATATATAATTGAGTGCTCAAATGGTAACAGAAAATCAATACTGTTCGCAAATAAATAATACAAAATAAAAACTATGCTATTGTATGAAACTTGTATGGTTGTGAGTGGAAAATTTTGATCAGATATCGAAACAAGAAAATGGCGTCGCGACGCGGTTCGACGGTGACTACGTTGACAGCTAGCGCCACGTATAGGCAAATTCCAGTTTCATATTTTTCGACCTGGTATAATTAGAATCTTAGATAAATATCCAGAAAAGTGGACTTTTCATCTATTACTGCATCGCTCTGGCTAATTTTTCCATACGCTTACTACGCGCAGAGATTTCCTGTGTGATTTCTACTTCCTTCTTAAATCTACTGGCTGTGCCAGGAAATCTCGTTGGTATATTTTAAAAAATCAACCCTTTCGCAACCGGATGTACGTCACTAGAAACCCCCACCGCGGGGCAATTTCCGGAACGTGCAGTTTGCGATTCCTGTTATGGGACTTTCCGCGGCAACACTGTTTACAGTATTCATTTGCTCGCCTTTACGTAATATTTTCACTAAACAATTTCAAAGTAAACACATAAATTAAACGAAACGCGCAATTGAACGTATAATCGCTAACACGAGCAGGCCATTTTTTTATCGCATATTCATGGCAAATATGGTAAAACTCGAATGGCGACTCTGAGACGGCAGTACAAATTCCCACCCTACTGTTTAACCCGTAACAGTGATTAGACTTTCTTTGTCCCCGTAGAACGACAAAAAGAAAAGACAAATTTGTAGTTACTGCGTGCCTAGCTATTCTCCAATGACCGTATACGATCAGCAATTAAGTAGAACGTTATTTCCGTTTAAAGAAAATTAAGAAAATACATGTTTAGAAGATTCTGTTTGAAATCTTGATCACGAGTTTGACTCGTTGTTGTAGGGCAAGAGGTTAAAACAATTTTTACATCGGTATGCTTGTATCGAAGAAATTCGTAATAATTTCACTGTCGCACGAACGAGTAATAGTAAAAATATGCAGATGCATAACATGAAATAAAACGTGTGCAATGAAAATATCCTAAGTCAGAAGAAATCTCTAGATTTTCGACTAGAAGGGTTAAAATCGATCTTAAGGCGCGAAAGTTGATCGAAAACAGATGCAGAGATGTTTACGACACGGGAATTTTGACAAGCGGCAATTTCGGCTGTCTTCTAATTTGTTCTAGAGGCAGGACACTTCGAGTTAAGACATTGGTGCACGATTTCTTCGTGAGAACGTACTTTCGAAGCTTTCTCGAAGTTTCGAGTGACACAACAGCTGCTAAGAACTGTTAGCACATGATCACACGTAGACCCGGTTTCCGTCGGCCATCGCTTCAGGACGGTTTCGGTCTCGCTCGAGGAAAATGGGCGGGTACCTTGTACCGAAGGTGACTGCCCACAATTTTCCCAAAGTTCGTTTTGTGGGTTAGATTGGGGCAAAAAAATTTAGTCTCTCCGATTCTTTTGCAACTCCAGCTACACTGAACTGGACGCGTAGGAAGTATGCATACCAAATTTCAAGTCGATTGGAATCGAATTGCGGCCGTAGCGCGACTTTGAAATTTTTGGGGTGTTCAAAATAGCGAAAATAAGAAAAATGGGGTTGATAAAATGAAGCTTGCAACAGTCCCCTGAAACGCTAGCCTCGATGTGACGAGTCCCTCTTAAAAAGGAAGGTTTGGGGAAGATTTTAGCGTTTGAACCGTGTCGATAGCGCTGATAGTCTGGCCGGGGCACGTCCGCAAAGATTGGCTAATTTTGGAGGGAAATTGTGGAAATTGTCCTAATCGGGGTCGTTTCTAAATTAATTTTTTTGGTTTTTTTAAGAAAATACATGGTTTCCTTTACTCGTCAATTCGACGGATATCCGTAAAAATGGCTATACAATAATCTCCGTATATCTAGTGTTAAGGAGCGTGAACTCTGCGGTTCTCTGATATTGCTGGGCACTGAGCGACGCATCAATTGCTTTAGGCCACTGTATCTCGAAACCGTTAATAGTTTCCGAAGACACTTTTACGGCTGCTCGGTTTCTCGCAGTTTAATGTGTTTTTCAATCGCGACTGATATATTCGCTCGACTTACCACGAGATACCTCGATAAATCGGCCGCTTTAATTCGGATCGATGGCGGTTTAACGGGAGAGAATAATTTCTGCGATGGCGTTTGCCTCGAGATTTTGATTATGCCATACCCTCGTAACCGATATACGGTGTCAGGAGCGTCGTGCATCGATCGCCGATCATGAAATTACAATTGGAAACAGCTCAGAACTGTCTACGAGAGAAATCGCGAGATTACTCGGTCGACCGGCGCGGTGGATTGCTCGATAATCCTAGGAAGCCGAAGAATTAAATTCGATTCTAATAATCATGCAAATTACTCCTGCGAATCTGATTTCTGGCTAATATCCGATTTAAAAACGCATCAAATTTCACACGGGCCGCCTTCCGAACCAGAAAAATTGATATTTAAATTGGAACAACGAAAGGTCGGGATAGGGGATCAAGATACGAACGCTCCGTGACGAATTTTAAATTTCAAACATTCGTATCGGCTTGCTCGTACGCCCGTGAAAATTGAAATCGAATATTTTTAATGCAACCACCGCCAATGATTCCCTTGAAAATTACAAAAATTTTCTTCTTCGGTGAAACATTTCCTGGCAATATACGAGCCCCATATATCATCGGCGAATTTAATTTTACAATAACCAAAACTAAAATATAATAAAAATAAAACTACACCGTGTTCTCTGGAAGCTGCTCCGTTGCGCCCGTTAAGATAAACATTTCAAGCATAGAATTTTGAATTTTAATGTATTTAAACGTAACGAAAGAAGCCGACGATTTATTTCATAAATGTAGAACAAAATTAATCTATTATTTCTTTAAAAGGAAGGCTCGATTGTACCGAGCCTTATTATATACCGATTGATATATATATATATATATATATATATATATATATTATATGTTGTTCCCGGAATGGGACCCTCAATCCTCAGTTGTTTATATTGGACTGTTTATCCTGTTTCGCTTTCTTGTGTCCTTCTTAGTAACGTGTTCTTCGAAGTGGAAAGACGTGTCTGAACGTGCTTCTAGAGAAGCTATTAACACTTTACCAACCGGCGAGTATTTCAGAATTTTGTCCATCGTCCATGATTGACAACTTTGCAATGGATCTCTCAACGCTGACAGCAATTTTTATTGTAAATCAACACGACATCCTCAATAACGTTATCTAATAATTTGGTTACAAATTACAATGTAAAAGCAGTTTGTTAGGTTTCATTTTGTTACAATGCAACTATTGAAAGTTCTAATTATAGGCTTCCTATAAGCGATTTTTTAATTCTATAGAGCGAATTTTTGTTTGCTTCAAACAAGTTTAACTTGTTTCATTTATAGAAAAAGTCAACGTAATTAAACAGAATTGTTAGTTATTAAATAGTGAAGTTCCTACCTCATACTACAATCTGGTTAATTTCCATAGTGAGAAATAAATGTTCAATACTACTAATTTATTGATAATCATCCTTAAACAACGCAATGGTGCCGATCACCGGTAACCACCACGGTCGCACTGTTTGGGATTCTTCGACAGTGATTTTTCAATACCCCCTGGGAGTCAAACGGTTAATAATAATTATATTGCAACTGACTATGTTGCGTACAATTTTGTAAGTATCACCGTTGGCGAGTAGTAGAACCTGCACGAATCTCGCCGACGGCAGCGTAATAGCGATGCGAGAAACGAGCGGCCGGCAAAGTGTTAAAATATAAATTTTATTTCATATTCTATACTAAAGTGTAATTTTATTATGTATAAGCGAAGTATTATCGGGCTCGGTCGGAATATGATAATTTAGTACGGCGATACGACGTATGTACGTGTTTGTGCGAGTGTCACGATCCTCCGTTGCTCTTGTAATTCGTGCCGGAGCCGAGCCGAGCCGCGATTAAAGCGAATTCGAAAACGCGTCATGACGCGTCGACCGAGCGTGAACGTAATAAATCCATTGAGGCCGGGTTCTATTGATTTCAGATAATGGGCAAGTGGTACGTGGTCGAAGTGTTGGAGCACAGGTCCGATCCGCAGAAGCCCGCTGCCGGATTGTACATCGTCAATTCCTGCCCGATTGTCAAGCTGACGGCGCTCAAGTACTCCTCGTTGAAGCTTTTGTGGACCGAAGGAATCGGGAACCTCGAATACACTTTCCGGATACCGGACAAATCCAGAAACCCGGGCGTCTGGGTCTCCAGCTCCCCGCAAAACGGTAAGATACCGTTCGGGATTATATCCTCGAGAGAGCCTCCAAGAGCGAACAAGACCGTTCCTGGGGAAACGGGAATCGGGAATCGGAAATCGGGAACCGGAACCACTTCGAATCCCGCGTATCCTCCACGTACTATACGCTTCCAGCTCGAGGAATTTTGCAAATCTAAGGGGAACCACAGGGAAAACTTCGTTCGATAGAATTTCCTTCCCCCGAAAAGTCAATTCATCGAACGGGTAGTTTCTTTTTTTTTTTTCAATCGAGACCCTGTTCTCCGTTTGCTTTTGTTTCGCAACCCCCCTTTACTCAATAGTTTCGCAGCTACGTTGATCGAACGTTCTTTTGTCGTTGAGCCTTAATCAGCGGACCGGTCTTGACGATCACTTAGCTGTCACTGTTAAATTTATTCAACTCTTCATTTGGGGAAGTTTCTTTCATCTATTTTTCTGTCACTTCGTTGAGATCGTTTCTACGTTTGCCTTTTTATTTGACGCAATGTGAATACTATATTATTTCTTAACCACCTTGTCGCAGAAACCACAATCGTTATAATCGAATTGTCATTTCTACGTTTACCTTGTTATTTGACTCAATTTGAATAGTTAATTGAATAATATATTATTTCTTAACCCCCTTGTCACAGGGACCATAATTGTTTATAACTAAAATACGTAAATCTGAAGCTTAAGAGTTCTAATTATTTTTCAATTGATTTCGATTACGAATAACCATTACGAATAATTAATATTTTCGTTCAAACGTTCACGTAAGAATTGTTAGTTAGATATTTCTGCCTCACTTGTTTGAGATCGGTGTTAACGTTTGCATTGTGCCCGATATAAATGACTATTAACTTGAAATGTATTTTATTCCTTAACCTTCTTTGTGCTACGATTTCTTTCACAGCCACTTTGAATGTACGTTCTTTGTAGTTCATCCTCGGATAGCAGGCGAACGGTCACAGCGATTTCGTGGAAGAGATAGTTAAATAAATTCAAAGCTTCATGTATCAATGTTCTTTCACCTGTTTCTACACCGCTTACTTGAGAGATCGATGTTAACCTTTTTATTGAACCGACTATGAATAGCTAGTCATTTAAGTTGAATTTGTATTGCTTAATCCTCTTTTTCCACGGTTTTGTCCGCAACTACGTTGAGTGAACGTTCTTTGTCGACAATCGTAAGTAGATTCATTAAAGCCTTCATGTATCAATGTTCTTTCACCTATTTTTCTAACCCTTGTATAAAACTCAATATAAATAGCTAGTCGATTAAAATGGCTGTCACAAGATTAACTCCTTGCCATACCATTTTCTTTGTTACTAAAATTGTTATAACGTCTTCATCGCTAGAAGTGTCACAGAAGAGAAATGACAATTTATATCTTTCACACTGCTATATCTACTCCGATGCTTAAATATTGTTTATAAATGAACAACATTTGATTTCGTCTAAAAGGAAAAGTATAATATTTATATTTCTTAGACTTTACTCAAAATATTCAATTCAAATATTCAAATACTCAAACATACAAATATTTAAATATTCAAATATACAAATACTCAAATATACAAATATTCAAATATACAAATATTCAAATATACAAATATTCAAATGTTCAAATGTTCAAATATTCTAATATTCTAATATACAAATATTCAAATACACATATATTCAAATACACATATATTCAAATATACAAATATTGAAATACTCAAATATTCAAATATACAAATATTCAAGTTTACAAATATTCAAATATTGAAATACTCAAATATTCAAATATACAAATATACATATATTCAAATACTCAAATATTCAAATACTCAAATATACAAATATTCAAATATTCAAATGTTCAAATATTCTAATATTCTAATATTCAAATATTCAAATACTCAAATATTCAAATTTTCGAGTCTAAATCATACTACGCGAGTCTGACTCGTCATAATAAGGCAAGGTGTTAATATGGACAAAGAATTAAAGAACCGAAACCTAAGAAAAACTACTAAAAGAATTAGAGGTTTCTGTTAATTGAAAGAAACGCATTTCATCCGTATGCAATCAATTTCGTCTGAAATCTTCGTAACAAGTCTGACGAGATGATATATGACAAATTGTTCATTAATCATTGCTTACTAATTGACAGTCACGCCAGGGACGTTTGCGGCATTGCAGACGTGGCATTTTGTTGAAAATAATGATGTCGGTGTACGTTGTAACTTCCGAGAGAACAGTACGCGGCGTTTCTGTCAAAAAGACAAATAAACAAGGAAAAGTTGTAATAGTACCATTCATAACATCAGTCGCAGATGCCACGCCGTATCCATTTACAGGAAAGTTACAATTACTCGATCTACGAGGCAAAAGTCTCTCGAACTAAAACAACCATAATAAGGATAATACTGAATCGACTATATCGTAAACTACCTCTCTTTTTAAATTACAATTTATCGTAAATCTATTTCAAACATTCACACGAGGTCTCGTTTTCGAAAAATAACTCGAGTATAATACAATAAATTCGAATTAATTCAGAGCGAAATTTTATGCGTTATAATGTCCGATAAATCATAATAACAAATAGGATGGATGGATAATCGTACAGAATCATATCAATCAACAAACCGCACACCATTCCTGCATGTAATCCAATCAACTCGCGCTGAAAAATATTTATTTGTCTTGCAAATTACCAAACAACTGCGTTACTAAAATATCAAGGAAACCATGTCCGATTGGCTACTAGTTCGTTTGCATCGAACTCCCTTAATTTTATAAATATATATATATAATTATTGTATACACAATACACAGCTGACTGATATCACACGTATGCCACGCAGCGTGTCGAACGAATCCGAATAAACAAACTCACAATGCTAATAATAGTAAATGCAAGAATAGCAATGCTAAAATTTTCGCTCCAGCCACGCTCTAATTGGACCGTATTTTTCTTTAATAACTCCTTCGTTTAGCCAAAGCGGGAATTTTTACTCCGGAAAAAGTTACTTCAAATAACCTTTGAAACCATCCCCTTTTAAGCTGGTTGAAGAATGGTTAAAATTTCAAACGGTAAAAAGATTAAAAGAATTTTAATCGTCAAGACCGTCGATCCATTATTTTTAACTTAGAAATACACTCTGGAACTACAGAACACTAAACTAGAGTAAAATATCCTGCTTGATATAGCAATAACGACAGGGTTGCATTCAATCAATTTTTATTAAACTTTTTATATTAATGTTTTAATGAAACAGTTCGCTTGAAATATTTTCGTAGGGATATTTCTATAATTTTAACACCTTACCGACCAGTGAGTATTTCAGAATTTTCTAAGGTCCATTGTCCATGATTGAAAACTTTTCAATGGATCTCTCTACGCCTTCAGGAATTTTTATTGTAAATTATTTAATAATTCCGTTACAAATAACAATGTAAAAGCAGTTTGTTAGGCTTCATTTCGTCTTGCAATTAAAACAAACTATTTTTATTTTGCGCATTTTTACATATTTTATTTTGTGGCACAAGAATAATAAGTGAGGAACAGGGATGCAGGAAAGAAAGGAGGCATCGATGAGGTAATCGATTAATAGAGGAAACATCCAGGAAGCGTGACCATAAAGGACGTCATGCGAAAACGTCGCGAATGTAGCTTTCGGTGGGCCAAGGTTTGCCCGAAGCGAACTTCCAACTAATCAGGATCTTGTACGGACCTAATTCGGACGAGTTACGAGTAATCCCAGACTTACTCGGAACCAACTCCGGTCTATCCCCCTGAACTTTGTTATGCCAGCTTTACGCCGCAAGTTCCGTATCAGTTGTGTACCGTTGCCAGTCTGTATCGGTTTTAATCGTCGTCTCTTAACTTCAGTTCCACCCTGTCTGATTCTCATTGTCCTATCACATTCGTACGACACATCGATCGCTACCCAGCTACGAATCGAAATCCAACCCCTTGTTCCATCGGACAATATGGCAAAAGCAATGGTAACTCGACGGGTCGCGCGAAAACGAATTCCAAAATGTACACTAACATTGAAGTTCGTAACCGCGATAGCAATCATTTCGTATAAGAACGCTTGAAACCGCGAGTGCAATAACTAGATTTCGCGTTGGAAATGATTTTAATAATTTAAATCTACCATTGCTGGTCAAATGACTGTTTCCAGGTACACTATCTCGTAAAATTATTAAAAATATATGGATGGATCTATTGCAAGTAATTTGTTTATTCGAGGATATATTATAATCAAGTTCCCACGAAATCTAAATAAATTTAATTGCTTTGCTTTTATTAGGTCACGCATATTAGTCACTTTAGTAATCGGTAGA
>CM052097.1:17731884-17747486 GCA_028453745.1 Agapostemon virescens | reverse complement strand
TTTAGTGTGAGATGTTTGTTGAATTAATTGCTGAGCAATTAATTGAAATAATACCTAGTCAAAGGGATGTAAATGGATTTCCTGGTTTTCGTTGACAATTCGAGAAAAGAGCATCGAATCCCTAATTGACAAAGGAAACAGGAAAAATTGTCTCCACAGATATCGATTCAATAAATTTCTTCGTTCAAACATATATTGTACTAAAAATCACAAAATATTGAAACAATTAAATTCTTGTTATTTTTATAAAACAATATACACTAGCCACTTTAGCGATAGGTTTAGTGTGAGATGTTTGTTGAATTAATTGCTGAGCAATTAATTGAAATAATACCTAGTCAAAGGGATGTAAATGGATTTCCTGGTTTTCGTTGACAATTCGAGAAAAGAGCATCGAATCACTAATTGACAAAGGAAACAGGAAAAATTGTCTCCACAGATATCGATTCAATAAATTTCTTTGTTCAAACATATATTGTACTAAAAATTGCAAAATATTGAAACAATTAAAATCTTGTCATTTTTATTAAACAATATACGCTAGCCACTTTAGTGCTCGATAGGTTTAGTGTGAGATGTTTGTTGAATTAATTGCTGAGCAATTAATTGTCTTCACAGATATCGACTCAATAAATTTCTTTGTTCAAACATACATTGTAATAAAAATTGCCAGCCACTTAGGCGTTCGGTAAGTTTACTGTTACACGAAAAGATTATGCACATTTCCCGTGAACAAGCTGCGGCGGTTAGGATTCGAGAAGGGAATTCTTTCGAAAGAATTTCATGGATCATCGTCATTCCTCTTGACCAAAGGAGTCTTTGAAGAGTGAAAGAACGCGAAGAACGAGCACCTAACAGCGAATCTCTTCTCGTGTCTCGAGCCGAGAGGACCCGATTGACCAAATTTTTCCTTCCATTTGTTCCGTTGGAAGTTCGCTCGAAGTTCATCGATTACGCGGGTCGTCGGCTTATGATAATCGCCTTTGAAAGAACTTGGAACCCGGTGCTCACAGTTATCGAGACGTTCGTTAGTTCGAGGAAGTAGAAACCGAATCTTAAGGAGGCGTTGTCGGAAATCTTGCCAGTCTTATTTTTTCAGAAGCCTTCGGAAACTCGAGAATGAAATTATTCTTTCATTTTCTGTATATGAAAGTCACGTTTCTCGACGTTGTTACCGGTGCGGATACCAGGATGATTGAAAGACCAGGTTAAATTGAAAATTTTCTTGCGAAACTCGCTTTACATTTCTGATTTCAATATTAACATTCAACGTCTGGCGAAAGGATTCTCACATTTCGTTGACACTGAGTTTCCAGAACCCGTCCAAATGACTCTAATATTTATCATTTACGATTATTAAAATTACAATAATTACAAAACAGACGAAAAATTCGGATAGGCACAGTTTTGCTATTTTTATGGAACAATGTAAAACAGTCGCTTTTAATAACCCCTAAACACAGGGTTAAATAATCCTGGTTCTGATTAATCGCATTACTTGCGTCACGAAAGGATCACGGAACGTGTCCGTTGCCTCGGTTAAAACTTGTTCTAAATTTATCATTCTACATTATCGTGAATATATTATTAACCCTCTTGCGCTGCGACCTGTTTTATGGTTGCACTAATAGAAACGCCTCGTCGATGTTCGGAACTTCTTTGAAATAGAAAGAAGTAAATACATATACGACTGCTACGCGTATTCTCCGACTACAACGACAGAATCGAATTTAATTTCAGTCTAAAGAAAATTAATAATACGCATTCTTGGTGGATCCTGTTCGAGATGTTCGTCGGTAGTCTGACTCCGACATAGGACAAAGGGGTGAAAGGACGGTATTGTACATTTCGTCGCGACGCCGCCGTCTCGACGGGGCAAATCGAGTGGTAAAAGGCGAGGGTTAGGCGAGAACTTTTTAGCAAGGCATCTCGACGGCATTCGAGACTTCTCGAAGGGTAAGAATAGGATCGGCTGGTAAAGTGAATTAGTCGATGGAACGATGATCGTCGTCGGGGAGTCGTTTCCGCGGCGCTGGCCGTAAACGACCGCGTTATAAACGGTTAATTAACCGGCCGGGGCCGAACAAAGTGGGAACAAGTCCCGGGTAATTAAAGTCGTAAGGTGGCCCCGAGGAGGATCTTAATGAATTCCAGGTATCCGGCGTGATTATCGGTTAACTGTCAGCGCGATGGGTCGGTAGTCGCCGTCGTCGAACTCATCCAATCCAATTATGGACGGTGGGCTGACGTCGAACGGGGAAAAGCGGGGGGGATATGGCGAAGCGGGAGGAACGGAGAGACGAGAGAAAATCCGCGGGAAACCGACAACGCGACCGGCGACGCGGAAAATAATTTTTCAAAAGACCCACGCGCCGTCCCTCCGCTTTTTTAATCCCGCGACCCCATTCTTCTGGCCGGATGCCGCGAATGCCCTGCGCCATTGTGACGGTGTTCGCCGTCGCGGATCGAGATCTCTCGAAGCTCCTTTCAAACTCGTTCTCCTCTGTTCGACCTCGCCAGAGAGAACCGAACGCGAGATTCGCAGTCTCGAATCGCATTCGGTTGCTCTATCTCTTGCTCTATCGCGCTCTCTCTCTCTTTCTCTCTCTGTCTCATTCTCCCGAGTCACAGGCAGAGACGTTCATTCCACGAGTTTTCGCTGCCGATGTGTATGCCACGGAACCATGGAACGAGACCCCGGCTCGGCATTCAATTATTCGAAGGAATGGCACCGACCGCGCGAGAAACGAGGTCGCGAAGGGACCCTCCGGAGTCTCCAGACTTTACGCTGATGAACAAAATGATAAGACACTGTCCCATTCGCGCGGAAATTTCTCCCCGGAGAGTACGCGAGCGTGCGACGCGGGACTGCTAGATACTTCAGTAGCTACTGTATAAAGATGACGAGTTGGCCGAAGTAAGAAGTACTAGTGTGATCGGTGTTCCGGTATAATGCTGCCGGGCTCTCTCGTTCACTTTGCAAAGTCTATATCCCCGTTTGTTGTGGAGCACGTTCTACTCGAGGCTTAGACTAAAATATGCCGGTGCGAACGATGGTATAATGTAATGCTGTTAGATTATGCAACGTCTTCTGCTACGCTTCGAGCGTGTGACAGAAGGCCGACGACGTTGAAAATTATTATGGTAAACGGATGTCCCCATGGATGTTTACGTTAGTCTATTTTGTAATCGTACGTCGACATGTGTTCTACTCTTGTTGTGCAAAATTGTTGGTTAGTTCTTTTTCTGTTAAATGGTGGTTGCATTAAATCGTAGTTAAACAGTTGAGTTTTCTTCGCATAATGAAAATGAACTTAACGTTCTGCTTGTCGTAATTTAAAGTCGCCATTATAGCCATTTTTTCGTTTTTGGGATACGTTGCGTTCGGAGCAATAACCATAAACGCCGTTGTCGAAAGAAGCGCTAATGGCGAATACATTAACATATTTAATACCTGTTTGTACTGAACAGGTAAATGAAAATCGATTGTACTCGACAGCATTGGATATACAATAGAATTATAACATTTTAGTCGAATCTCAAAGTAATTACGCGAATATACATAATATAAGTATCGTCATTTTGATAGTCCATATATCCGGAGGTAGTATTATAATTACTTTTTAAATACTATGACGAAGACGCTAATTAGTCGGCGATAATAGTAATGCTTACAAAATGGCGGTGTTTTCTCACGGGACACTTTAACGTCGTGGACCGATTGGTTGGAATTCCGTCACGTTAATTGTAGCAATCTCTCGAAAAAAGGTATACAAATTTTCTAAATAGAAAAATGAAAAGTTCAACAATTGCACTGGAGGTTCTATACACATAACTGAAATATGAAGCTTGCTGATTCTTTTCTATATTATCCGTTAACTAGTGTTCAGCGTTAAAGCTTATAGAAAATCTAGACTGTCGACGAAGCTCATTATCTTTTAGCTGACACCATTTAGCTTACCGATTTCATTAGTCGGGTAAGCACATCGTACAATACGAACCCCGTCATTGCAGGCAGTTTCTCCAAAAAGCCATTTCTTCCCTCACAGGGGAACATATTCAGATGCGAAAATCCGATTTTGATGAAACTTATGGGAGCTTATAGCTCTTTGAAAAATATTTGACACATGTTTTTTTTATTGATAACTATCTACTTTGAAGGGGTGAAAACAGCCCTCAATTTTCCCCTTCAATTTTCAACCCAAATTTGAATTCTTTTTTAAATTGTGTATTTTTCAATGGGAAATTTTAACAAATGTTTTTTGTTTAAACAAATAAAGCTATAAGTTTCATCAAAATCGGATTTTCGCATCTGAATATGTTCCCTTGTTGGATGAAGAAGAACGTTTATGTTTGTTGCATACCTATATATATTTCGATAGCTATATATCGGCGATAAAAATATGAAATTTTATTTCGATTTAAATTGAATTAATAAGTAATATATTTAGCTAGTGGTTGCACGAAATTTTCGTCGCGAGTCTGCCTCGATGTTATAACGCGATGGGAACGTGAAACTAAATTTCGATGTTTCTTTTGTCGATATAAATTTTTTCATGGATAATATATGAAATCCTTAAATATTATTAAACATCGAACAGTTCAGAGGGTTCCTCGTTTAGTTAGGCGCATATTTAAAAAACATATGTTAGTCTTTATTAAAGGATTCTGTTGAATATTAATTACTGATATTATAGAAACGTGTTTTAATTTGAAAAGAATTTTTATAACGAACCTGTAATTACATTCAACTCGACGAACCCTTTATCGATTTATCAATGTTCATGATACGAAGAACGTTGTTCATTTTTTAACCCTTGCGCCTATAACTTAATTTTTCTGCGATATTCAATATTGTTAAAGTTTATAGTTTCAATGTAGACTTTCATGGTGTGTTTCGAATATAAATTAATTTTTACTCATCGTTAATAATAATAATAATGAACATAAACATTTATAATAATATTCCTATTTGTCTGCGATATAATGTCACCATGATGTAAAACTGCTCTGCGATAAACGACCCCTAAGAAAGTAATAACTTGATTAAATATTAAATAATATTAACTTGATATTATTTTGTAGTATAACTTGATAATAATATTACACAATATTAGCTTAATATTATTTTATATTACAACTTGACATTAATATTAAATATAAAATATAAATCATATTCAGGCTATTACTATTATTCGTCTTCACAACAGTAAGACTGTTATCACTTTCCTAGATGCAAGCATAGTAATGTAAAAATTATTTCAAATAACAGCGTTGCAATTTTTAGTGGTGCTCCAGAGTCACCATTCGAGTGCAAAGGGTTAAAGAAGTTATAAAAAGGAAGATACTGAAATCGAGTACCCGGTCACCCGGTTGTTGACGTAAGGGTTAATTGTAACACGGATCTTTCTTGCGAAGAGGGTCACTCGAGACTGACCCGGTATACAAGTTAGCCTCTGCCAGCAGGAAATCTACACAGACAGCTAATCGGGGATCCTCAATCGTATCCTTGGTATTACTGTTCAAAGTCACACTAGTCATACTTTTTGTGGTTTCCCACTAACCAGTTGGAAGCGTACAGTTCCAAGCATGGGTCGGACATGCGGGCTCGAGTACTATACACAGATGACAAGTTGACTAACGTGAAGCAAGAGGGGCAAATCCACTCGGTTCGTCTGTTCTCACCTTTGACACTTTGGTGGTCTCGTACATGCCCTTCGTTACTGAACCCAATTTACAGACGTGACCGTTTTGGCTAGTAAGGAAAATTGAATGGATACCTAGTAAAAGGGATGGATGTCGTATTCTGTGAAATTTACGAGAAGACGTAGAAACAATTCATTATTTCGTGCAGCAACGGAAGAATCAGTTAATTTAATGTTCAAGTTGTAGTGGATAGTGGTTCGTCGAAGGTCGTAAATCTTCAACTCAAATGTCTTGACAACGCGAGTTCGAAACGATTCCCTACTATCCTTTCGGATGATAGGGATGATACTTTTTTAACGCGTTGATTGCCGAGCGAATTTTGCGCGCTTCGGACCAGTTTTATTTATTCCATTCATAGAAATGACCAACGTTATTCGAGAGAATTGTTAATTGTTGGATAACGAAGTTTTAACCTCATACTACAAGCTGGTTAATTTCGATACGAGTAAATTGATGCTGGATGTTGTTAATTTAACGGTAATCATTATTAACCTCTTGGGAACGGTTGAATTTGGTGCGGGGAAATTTCTCTGTACTAAATTTATAATTCTTCTTAAAGATATGATGCATATACTTTAACTTTAATAATTTTTGAATGAGGTTTTTCATAACTAAATTGTAATTTTTCTAAAAGATATGATGCATAGATTTTAACATTAATAATTTACTGTAATAATTAATAATAGAATTGAGTGTGCTCACAATGAATATTTGTAAGTAACAATAAAAAACTTATTGATAAGAAACTTTGAGGGTTGTTTTCACCCCTTCAAAGTGGATGGTTGCCAATAAAAACGAAACACGTGTGAAATATTTTTCAAAGAACTACAGGCTCCCATAAGTTCCATCAAAATCGGATTTTCGCATCTGAATATGTTCCCGTACAAGAAATAATGAGAGAAGCTTGAATCCACTGTAAACAGAAAATACATCGCAGCGCAATAGGTCAAATCACTAAAGTTATTTTTAATAACGAAAACTCCTGAGGTCCGGCAATTGTGCACAGCAATTGGCTCTTCTGCCCTACATGTTACATATTGTTAGTACAAATGAATATAAGTAGACCAGTCCCGATTACGGTTAAGTAGTTCCAGTGTTAACGATCCGAGACCTTGTCCGCGCATAAAAATATCAGCTACACGGACGCAGAAGAGCCGACACGATTCTCGCCAAGTGTCTCGAGAAGTTTCCGTACGGCGTAAAAGAATTTCTTTACAATTCGATTAGCGTGTGTACTGGCAATCAACGGTGTATCGTTCGCCGAGTGATACCAAAATCGTTTGTTCGTCGTTAAGCGAGCTAACCGAAACGTTTCTCTCGTCTTTTACATCGTACACTCTGCGACCGAGCGCCACGGTCGATTCTTTTAATGGTCTCGTTATTTGTACGTCGCGGGGCACACGCGATTTCAATTAGAACGGGACCGAATAGAGCGAAGTAAAACGACAAATTACAGACCGAATATCGGTCGGACAAAAAGTTAACGGAATATACGTGGATGGTTAAACGATTCGACGGCTGGGTCAGCGCGGATACACGAAAATGTTGCCCCATGATCAGTATTTCGCGCGTTCGCGCCAACTGGATACAATTAATTTCATGCGATTAAACGTCAATATCGGCGAGCTAGTGCCCATTTACACAGTGAAACGGGTTTAATGGACGACGCTGTAATATTGCGACGCGAGACAGTTACGCGTCCCATCGACGTTATTGGGACTGGCACGTACTAGACGCGTGACATTCGTTTTCAGATCTAATATCGGTTTTGCGCGACCATCGAGCTTTCTGGAAACAATAATAATCGTAGCTCTATTTCAAATCGCGAAGCTTCCAGAAAGCGACCGGCGACGACGATGACGACGACGACGTCGATTCGCAATGGCGGACGAGCCGCTAGCGCGACGTAAACTGCACGTGTCGTACCATAATTCCGTCTCCGCGTATTCCTAATCAGTGGCGTAAGTACGTCGTCAACGACATAATGGGGCGTAATGCGACAGATTTCCAACGGGAGACACGCCGCCATTTTCAGCCGCCTCGCAGACAATAATCAGGTACCCGATTCGTTGATTTCCGCTGTGATTCGACCTGAATCACGCCTCGAAATTGTCGCGACACGCTCGACGACGAACGCCTCCTTCTGTATCACGCGGGCAAAATGGAATTTTCATAGTACGGCACTGAACCTCCAAATATTACGAAATTGCGTTTTGCAGGGGTGCATCGTCGCGTGAACTTGGATACGCGACGAGACAAGCTGTGATTACGGAAATTCGCTTTTCCCGTGTCACTGCTTTGATACATCGAAATCAAACGTTTACCTCGGTCCGCATGCTTGGTAAACTACTGCATATGTTTGCGTTCTATTTTGATAATTATTTTAGAAATCGTGGCAAATGTGGACGGAAAGTGACCTCGGTCAAGGGACCTTGACCTTGACGTGTGTTTACGTTCTGAACAATTTTTCGCGGTTTAGTTTCCGAAATATTTGCAAAGGACTTTAAGTAAATTGAGATTAGACGTTATGTTGAATCAATTGTTTATCGAATACATTTTGAATTTATTTTGAACTTATTGAATCATTGTTGGGTTGAGAGCAACGCGGCCCTTCGACCCATCGACGATGTTCATGCCCATTTTTGGGTACGGAAAAGTATGTAGGCAAATATGAATGGGGCAAAACGCCGGAAAAGCAGAGTGGTCGCGACGAATGGAATAAGTTGAAGGGCAGTCGTGTTTGGAAAATCGTTGAGGGTAGAAAGTTGTTAGAGTAAAAACGTGTTGAACAAGTTGTATTGTTAAGTTGTTAGAATTGTTATTGGTAGAAAGTAAAAGTTAGTGTAATCATTAGTTGTAATCGTGTAACTATTTTATACTTCTGTTCCTTTTCTTTCCCTCCTAAACGAATACGTGAAATGATCTGACAAAGGAACATATTCAGATGCGACTACATTTATTATTTATTTATTATACATTTCCCATTGAAAACACACACAATTTAAAAAGAAATTCAAAATTTTTCGACCTCTGGTCTCCGAGATGTCTCAAAAAATATGGTTTTGACTCCCAACTTTAAGGGCTGTTTTCACCCCTTCAAAGTGGATGGTTGCCAATAAAAAAAAAAGAACACGTGTGAAATATTTTTCAAAGAACTATAAGCTCCCATAGGTTTCATCAAAATCGGATTTTCGCATCTGAATATGTTCCCTGTTGAGTGACACCGCCGTTTTGGTAACGATGTTCTAACAAGAACAGAGTAGAGTCTAAAATTAGACTTCGTTGTGACTAGACGTGCGACGTATTTACCTTCCCTTATAATAAAGTATTATAATACTAAATATTAGTATTAACAGTGTCTTTGGTAATGTCGCGATCACGGGACCGCTCACGTAACAATATACATATAAATCAAAGACGTATCAGGTAGTAGCGAGAAAGTCGCCCAATTGGTCGCCCTCTGTCGGTGAGCGCAGGAAATACAACCATTACGTATGTAACAAAATTTTATAGAAACTCATCGACAGCCACGTCTTCACCGATTTAATTCGATTAAGATTAGATTCTCGAGGAGGCATACAAAGATCCATGTGAATCACGGAAAATCGGAAACACGGTGTCCTCCGTTTAGCCCGTTGCGAAAAATTTCGCATCAAACGATAATCTAACTAACAAGCATTTGGTATTGTTGACAGGAACGCTGGTGATCGTCTCGGAGGGCAAGTACCAGCAATTCACCGGGACTGTGCACGTGATGAAAGCGGTGTCCTCGGACATGGTGCTAACTTTCTGCTCGGGACAGCCGGATAATCAGCTCTACTCTCTGCTGCTAGCGCGGGAGCACATCCTGCAGAAGAATGACAAACGCGGCGTCCACAACCTGCTGGGCCGACGGGGCTTGAAAATTGTCAGCATTCGGGAGACCTGTATGAACAACGCTGCACGGAGAGGGGCATTTTTCGACCTGACCGGCTTGTTGACACTGATGGGTGTCCTCTACACGAGCGTCCACTTCGGCACGTGGTAGTTGTGATCGTCGAGCAGCGACAGTTTTCTCAAGGCTTCGAGATAGAGCAGGCATGCCGGAGCAGGGCTCTCGCGAGCAGGAGCCATTTCCGAGGCCTCACGGGCCATCCGAGGAGCCAGAGTCGAGGGAGTGGGGGTAACGGTAGGCGGTGCCTCTCTCACGACTTCCCCCACCATCCAATTCCCCTCCCCGTTTACATTCTGGCTGTTGGAGGGGGACGCTTGGCTCCGCGCTCAGCTCTTGGCCCGTGCGAGCCCTGGTTCCTAGGTATTCTCGAGTCGGTGGATGATCGTTAGCTGGCTAGGCAAATCTGCAGACTGGTTTTTCCGATCGGGTATAAAGATCATTAGACAAAGTTCTCCAATGAAGTCGGCTCGACTAAAAGAGCCGCCTGTCGGCTTTCTCGAGACGCTGATCTTGTTCGCGTTCGAAACGGAAGTCCTCCGAGGCAAAGGGAAGAAAGAAAGAAAAAGGCGGGCGACTTTTGTCGAGAGACGAATTCAGCGCGGAAGCATCTGTTACGAAGCGACAGACTCGTTTAACGACGTAGCCGATACCAGGACCTCGAGTCCTCTTTTGATCGCGAAAGAAAGCTCTTAATTGCCGACGCAGCTAACGATCTCGCGTCTCGTGTCCAATCCACGAGGACGGCCCGAGTCTCCGACGCAATCGTAATAGGAATCTCGGTTCGGTTGTCCGACGAACGAACGAGAAACGCGAACCAGCTCGTGGGATCACGATGCTGGCAACGTCAACTGACTTCCTCTCACTCTCTCTCTCTCTTTCTCTCTTTCTCTGACTCTCTATCTATTTCTCTCTCCCTCTCTGCGTCTCTCGTTCCGAAATACAGAAAGAAAACTCGAAGATTCGCGCTCCGACTGCTCGAGCTCGTCGCAGATTCCTGTTTCTCAGGATAATGCTGTTCCACCGGGACCGATTCTGTTGGACAGTGCATGCTGTTTCGTTTCGTCCTGTTCCGTCTCGTTCCGTCTCGTCCGGAATCACGTAGATCTCGCGTCGACCCAGTTCCTTCTGTTGCCCGCTATCGCGATACCATTTTTCCTCCTCGACGGAACGGTCCCTCGAGTGTACACAGATGTACTCGGAGCCCGACTAAACCGTGTATACCCGCAATAGTCGTGTCTCATTTCCCATGCCGAATCAAATTGCGATTTCGCAGTGTTCAAGTTACCGCGGATCCACTCTTTCAGCCCCGGCTCGTTCGACAATTCAAATACGACTCGATTGTTTCTGAATTCGCAAAACGGTTGATCTTAACGCGTCCGCTACCGCCGTTTCGTTCAGTTCGCAGTCTTCGAAACGGTACAGTAACGTTGGCAACTGCGAACTTTTTCGATAGTATTTACTTCTTTGAATTTTGTCGAAATTTGCTGACTCGGGAACACATTCAAATGCGAAAATCCGATTTTGGTGAAACTTATGGCATCTTATAGTTTTTTGAAAAAAGGGGTGAAAACAACCCTCAAAGATGGGAGTCGAAACCATATTTTTTGAGATATCTCGGAAAACAGAGGTCGAAAAATTTGAATTTTCTTTTAAATTGTGTGTGTTTTCAATGGGAAATGTAGTGGCGCAAGAAAATTTTAACAAAAGTGAAAATAAATAAATAATCGGATTATCGCATCTGAATATGTTCCCCGTGTGAGATTAATGATATTTTCAACGCTGAATCTACCGAGAAGCTTTTCAATTCGAACGGCAATGTTTTTAATTCAAGCATTTGTTGAAATAAAACTTATGTAGATGCCAAATCAATTTCAACCTCACCGTATTTAGAAAGCACCACGTTCCAGTAACTTTCGATGTTCGGTAAGTTTAATATCGAGAGTCGATTGAATTCTGGTGGTAGCGAGCGCGTTACAACATTTGAATAATTTATCGTTTGAACGATTTACGTTTGCTGTAAATAAACGGACCGTATCATAAATCCGCAGCGTTTCCCGAAACGACATTTTTTACGGTGCCATTGTGTTCAGACAAAATATTATACACATATACTAGAAGCGATCGGAAATAGAGAAAAGGAATACAAAATGCGTTGAGTTATTTATACTTTGTTCGAAAATCAATTGTTTCTCTAAAGTTTTAAAAAATGCTGCGGCTTTATCGTAAGATATACGATCGGGGACAAAATTAATTGGAGACCTTTCAACAACTGATTTTAAATTCGATCAAACGACCTGAATTTCTTTTTAGGGCGTTCGACGAATTCATTTATGAATAATATAAAAAATTAATTTTTTTCAAATTGCCATTGCCCGAGTATCAAAGGAAAAAATGAATGTCGCGATTTTTAACAATATGATTTCAATATTTGCAACAATGCAATATTTCAACAGAAAAATGTAGACATTGATAAATGTAAGAATTTTACAATTGGTCTAAATCGCAGTTTCTCGACATTTTCGTTATTTTTAACGACAAAGAACTCATAATAGTTCTGATCTAACAGTCCTCACCGATTTTTCTAAAACTGTATCTAAATCTATGAAAGGCGTATTTTAAATGTTCATTATAGACACAGATAAAGAACTTGAAAATCGAGTCCTTTGCTTCTTCCTTTGTTCAAGGTCCGTTTTTAATAAAGTCATCAACAGACTGCGGAATTTTATACAAAATTAATAGTTTCCACCAGCACTACAATAGACTGACGTAAATTTATTTTGTTTTTCCAATAAGTTCAACCCTTTGCACTTGGACCTGTTTTAACTCCAAGACATTTTTTAACAAAATTTGATCACGAGTTTGATTCTTTCTAGGTCAAGGGGTTAATCCTTGTCTTTTCACTTTCCCCGTAAAAATAAAATCCTTCTAAGATAACCCCTTCTCGTTTTGCCCCCCGAGTGTCTATCATGCGGGACGTTTTCCTCTCGGAAACGTCACTTTTCCTTCGTCCAACTGTGAACGAAGGACAGGGACGTTATCGTTGTGAGGCGACACACATATCAGCGCAATGATTACCGTTAGAAGGAAGAAGGGTTCAGAGAACGAGCGGGAAGGGTTGCGAAAATAAAAGACGGGGGAGGAGTTTCGTCTGCGAAACGTCTACGGGGAAACGTGGCAGCGGAGCTGAAAGGGTTGATCGCTCGTTCTTCCCGCAAACGACGATCTTCGTCCGAAAAGGAAACGGTTCGCGTTGAACATTAGTCGCGTTAGATAGAAGTGCATGTTGTATGTATCTCGGTTCATGGATTTAAGAAGACAATAGCAGTGTCGAGACGATCACGCTCTTCTATGGAGATCGATAAAGTAGCCGATTATAAGATTCATTCTACTAAACTCGCCGAACGAACGCGCGGAAAACGCTGCGGTTGTACCGAGTTGTGTTTTCTCCGCGTGCGGATTCGAAAGCTAAAAGACGGTGGAATTGATCGTGGGGATACATCGATCCTTGACACTAAGACCACCACCAAGTTTCTTATTTAAAAATGATCGACATTACAAAGATGCTTTCATAAGGAATCATTCAATGAATATCTCTGGTAGAGCACATATCATAACGAGAATCGCACAAAGTACAGATTTATTGAATTCTGTCATTTTTATAAGGCAATACGGACCAGTCACTTTTAAGGCTCGATAGGTTTAGTATTAAAATTCACATGAAAATTGCGGAAGCCTGCGTAGATTTACAATTTTATACAGAATTCTGCTAAAGGGTTGTGTGCCGCCTTCGGATGCTCGGGATAGCATTAAACTTTATTAAATTTTCTATTTACGAAACTATGAAAAGGTCACACTTTACACGTTCGAGATACGCCTTGATGAATATTATTACATACAGTGGCTCACAAAAGTATTCGGACACTCTTCAAACCTAAATAACTTCTTTAAGATTGGACCAAACGTCTTGACTTTTCTTGAGCAATTAGTTGCATTGATTTAATAAATGATATGCAAAATGAATTTTGTAAATATTGGTATTGGTATCAATTACATGACCCATAAAAAAGGAAGTTTTAAATATTTTTTACTTGAGCCACGTACTAAAAATTTTAAAGACACATCTGGTAGGTCTATGATAGTTATACACATGCAGAAAAATTCATTGAAATCGATCGACGTACATACGAGCTACATGCCATCGAAAATGGTAAAAATCGCAATTTTTCACGATTCTTGGTCAGTTTCTGCTTAAACTCCAGAAATTCTTACATCTTTCTACGCGTGTCATTTTTCCCCGCGTCAATTGATTACGGTGAGATTTTCAGCATGCGTATAACTAACGCAGTTCTGAAAAACGCATATTTTAAATTTTCATTACGAGTTGAAATAAAAATGTTTTAAAAAATGTCTTTTCTACTTTCCCACGTAATTTCTACCAATTAGAATTATTTCAAAATTAATTTTGCATATCATTTAGTAAATCAATGCTTTTAGTTGCTCCAGAAAAGTCAAGTCGTTTCGTTCAATTTTGAAAAAGTTATTTAGATTTAAAGAGTGCCCGAATACTTTCGTGAGCCATTGTAAGTATAAATACAATATCTTAATATTTTTGTATTTATACTCGTGTAATATATTTCTCAATGTATACCCTTCGAATAACAAAGAGTATACCTTTCCAAAGTTTCGTAGAAAGAACATTTACGAAAGTGGCACAACGCCCTTGACCCAGATTATTGCATTTATTTCATTCAATAATTAATAATCTCTGGGGATTTTTACAACCGAAAACAACTCGCAAAGGGATAGTGTTTGAAGCATAGAGCGATCCCATCACGATCTGTCCTACACGTCTTTCTTCTATTTCGAGCTCGTTTAGGGTAAAGAAGGTTCGACTTTCATTGGCGAGAAGGGGTCGCGAAACAGTGGATACGCCGATTTCGAGCAACAATTTTTGCGGCGGATCTAAAAAGGAAAATAGACGGAGATACATCAACGTTGAATTGAGTTATAAAAGAAAAGGCACGCGTTCGAATAAAGGACTCGGCCACCTGCGTCCTCGTTTTCGCTCTAGATTCACTGCAAAATGGTTCGGTCGAAATTGGCAAAACCGCCGTTTCGATTCCTCCTCGTAAGCTACAATTATAGCGAGGACTCTGTTCCGATAGAGTTCTCGACGCGAGGGAAAAGAACAGGCGTTGTACGATTGTAAGATAATTCAACTTATCGTTAGATGTTATTCGAGTCGCCGGCGAGCCCGAGAGCTCGCTCCGATGCGACTCAAACGTTTAATCGAATCGAGTAGCCGTGTCGTTGATTCAAATCGCACTCGCTTTCCAAATGGGAATTCACGCCGCTGATCGTATCCTTTTATACTTATCGAGATTCGTTGAGGCGATCTTTTTATATGAACTTTCGATTCCACCGGTTTTCCGTCTTCTTCTACGCATTTTTTATACGAATCCTACACGAGACAATTCGATTGCGAAACATTTTCGTGCTTGCCACCACTGTCTTTTTATCTACACAATTCTATTTCGCTACCTGTTAGCACACTACCTGTGGGCTCCGTCATGGAAACTCGACTGCCAGTTAGACAAATTAGCCTGCAGCCTCGAATCGCCAACCGAAGAGACTCGCGTGAAAAACAAACGTTAGAACTTCGAATAGAATCTACTAATCTTTCCAATAGACGAACCGTTGTTATCCTAAAATTCTTTTAAGGGGGGAGTATCTAATTGAAAGCTAGAAATTTTTTCAAGCTTTTGAGACAATGTTTTAGACAGAAATAAATAATGGTAGATTTTTTACATTTACTGATATCTATAATAAGGTACAAAAATATATTTCTTTTAATCTATAATGTTTCAAAATGAGCATCTTATTGATACTAAAATTCTTTTAAGGGAGGAAATCCAATTGAAAGCTAGAAATTTTTCGCAAGCTTTTGCGGAAATTTTTAGAA
>CM052097.1:17660000-17714384 GCA_028453745.1 Agapostemon virescens | reverse complement strand
TTTTTTTGATGGATATTGGCTTTGGAAATGCTTTGAGCCGGTTCATCTTTTTTGCTCCATGATCTCTTGCGTTTGACATTGTTATATACAACCCATTTTTCGTCCCCAGTAATGATGCGCTTCAAAAATGGATCATTTTCGTGACGTTTGAGAAGCGAATCACAGACGTCAACGCGACGACACAAATTTCTCTCCGTGAGAACATGGTGAACCCATATATCGAGCTTCGAGGTGAAACCCAGGCCTTTCAAGTGGTCATAAACAGTTGAATTTGATAAATTTAACCCCTCACCGAACTCACGTGTTGTTATTCGCCGGTTTGCATCAACTAATGCCTTTATCGTGTCTTTATCAGCTTCAAACGGCCTTCCAAAACGTGGTGCATCTTCGACATCAAAATTACCGGATCGAAATTTTGCAAATCAGTTCTGGCACTGGCGTACTGTCAACACATCTTCTCCATACACATCGGTTAATTTCTTTCTGGTTTGAACAGCATTTTTACCTTTTCTATAGTAAAAAAGTAAAGTATGACGAAAATGCTGCTTATTGCTCTCCATATTTAAAAGAGCACCAACCAAAAGCTACTGCGTAGAATCAATTGGACTTTTTCACACACAAGCCTTGCTACATCAACTCTCAAAACATATAATAATTATGCGGCTTAACACTTTATCGACCGGAAGCCTAGTAATAGGCTTTTCAATATTCGCGCTGTATCAAAATGAAGCTTAAAATTCTATTTTTACATTTCAATTTGTAACAACATTATTAGACAATATTATTGGGGATGCATTGTTGATCCGCAATAAAAATTGCTGTCAGCGTTGATAGACCCATTAAAAAGTTTTCAGTCATGGATCATGGGCCTTACAAAAAATCTGAAATAATCGCCAGTCGATAAAGTGTTAAGTGTGAAGTCGGGTGCAAAAAAATACAATTAAATCCTCTGTCGAGAAAAAACGAAATTACTTTCCGAACAACCCAATACTTACACGGGAACATATTCAGATGCGAAAATCCGATTTTGATGAAACTTATGGGAGCTTATAGTGTTTTTTTTTATCGGTAACCATCCACTTTGAAGGGGTGAAAACAGCCCTCAAAGTTGCGGTATTTTTGAGATATCTCGGAAACCAGAGGTCGAAAAAATTGGATTTTTTTTTTAAATTGTGTGTGTTTTCGATGGGAAATGTAGTAAATTTTTTGTTTAAACAATAAAGCTATAAGCTCCCACGAGTTTCATCAAAGTCGGATTTTCGCATCTGAATATGTTGTCCCTTGTTAGACTATTTTCATAATTATGATCATATTTACTGCGATGTTAACACTAGAACTACCAAACTGTTAGTTTCTTCTTTCACAATTATTGAAGTTATACAAATGTTTTCATCAGTAATTTTTGGATGTACTTCTTTAACCCCTTGGGTACATTTGACGTCTGAGACACGTCATTCACTTTTTTCCCCTAAGAGCGGATGACGTGTCTAAGACGTCAAACCAAAAATTAAACTTTGAATTTATTTCATTTAGTTTTATTTTGTTGTTATTAATTTATTTTTGTTTTGCAATTCTAATTAGTTGAAGACATCTTAATACTACATATGTCACCAATATTTTAGAAATAAATACATTCTTACGTAAAATGTACTGCCTTTACATACTACTCCAAGCAACCAAAAATTATTTCCGTTCCACATGCAAATATTTTCTCAAATAAATCCGTACCCAAGGGGTTAATAACGTACATGTTACAGTAAGAATTATATGAGGTTTTAAATAAATGCAGTCTCATTATTATTACAAAGCAACGTATACCGTTGGATTTATTGTTTGGTAGTTGTAGTGTTAATCTTATTGATGATCCACGGTGTCTGTGAGATTTGATTGCTCGTCGCTCTCTCCTCGAAACTACCCTTGTCAACGATGCGAAAGGGTTGTCGAGTCGACGAATCGAATCGGACATGTACGAAATGATATTCCGGGGATACATCGATCGCGAAAAGGTGGAAAACAGTCGGGACAAAACGGTTTGAAACGGACTCGAAGTGGGTCGTGAACCAGCTTGAAGTTAGGCGGCTGGACAATATCAGAGAACGGGAATTTAATAAAGCCGAACGCCCGGACGTTGCGTGGGACGTGGCTGAAAGAAATGGACGTGGAGCGTGGCCAGCATGCATAGAAGCCGGTCTTCTCTTCTTTTCTTCGGTTCCTTTGTCTCGCTCTCGTTTCTCTTTTTTTTCTCTCACCCCGTCTACCAGTTCACTAACCGACACTCTTCTATCTTCTATTTCCTACGACCGACCTCCACTTCCGGTACCTTTCCAACTCGAAGAGGATTACTTCTCTCCTCTCCTGGTCGGTTTACAGCGGGTACACACCGGTGAAATGATATAGATTGAACACAGCTGGCCGGGATTTCCACATTTGATCTGGACACTCGAATCTTCTCGATTTTTCCAAAGAAAAACCAGTCTCATAGTTTATGGAGACACATCCTCGAAAAGTATTCTAAACCGATGTTGAATCTTCTTTTAAAAAGCTGTCGCAACGCTTCCGATGATCCGGAAAACATAAATGAAAGACTCTCTCTCTCGTTTCGTTACTCTGCCAACGAATCGGAGAACTTTTGTCGAGCCCTAACCGAAAGGGATTGGAAATGTTGAAAAAAAAAGAAGAAAAACGAATGCAGCTTGTACTATGTTTATTTCTAAAAAAAATACGTGACCAATCTGTTTACACGAAGCACTTGTACACATTCGTATAAAATCGAAGATTAGAAACACAGTAGAAAATCTCGATGCATCTACGTTCGTAGATATTGCTTCTTGTTTGATTGACGGATTTCCATTATTCTAAAATATCGTGGTAAAGCCTCTGCGGACTTGCAGATTTTACCGTAAATTATCGAATTTCGTCGGTGTTTTGTTTTCTGTTTGATTATTAAATGTTCTGTTATTATAATTAAAAAGAGGGTGGCTTTTATTTACACGTTACAAACCAATTTAAGTATCACATACACGTATATCTAAGTCGAGTATTAACAAACCAGTTAACTTCTCTCTAGTTTAGACTCTATTCTTTTTTTAACTTTAATCAACGTCTCTCTCTCTCTCTTCTCGTCACGACACTCTTGTTAACCCGTTGCACTATGACGAGTCAATAATCTGATGAAGATTTCGAACAGAATCTACTAAATCTGTATGTTATTAATTTATAGCCATTAGATTGTACGTAAATATTTGAGAAGTATTTACTTTCTTTTTCCTCTAGGAAATTACGAATGTCGAAGAGGTACTTCTCGCTGCAACCATAAAACAAATCATAATGCAAAGGGTTAAAATCCATTAATATGTTGTCTCGATTTTTCTTTCGTTCGAAATCGTTCTGGTGTAATTATAATACTTATGTATTTCCTGCACAAACAGCATTAACACAATCGATAATTATATGTTATTAGAACTCGTGATTATCGGGACGAATTGCACAACTTTCGCCAGTCAATTATCTTTTCGATAATACTATAGTGTTTTTCTTCGATAAAAGAAGATGTAAAAAAACAATTTCTTAAAAATCTGATTAATCATGTATATATGTATATATAGAAATAAACTCTTCTTTTATGATGTCCAGTCTAACGCAAGTGGATTCTTGAAAAAAATCTTCCCGCGATGGGAATGCTTTATGTCTCTTAAAGTAATTTCACTTTGTACGTATTTATTCCATTATGTCGCCTCGAATTTTAATTCACACGAACGTACGATTTCTTCCTTGAATGTTGTATTATCACAGAAGATGTACTGTACAGTATTACGTAGCACATGTAGACGTACGAGGCACCTGACATTCACGAGAAAGGTGTCTCGCATACATGTTCGTAATCTTTACAATTGGTCGTCATTGCTTTATATTACTAATCTATGGTAACCTTTTCTTTTAAATTACAGAAAAAATAATTTTGTTATCGTTAACTAGGCATTAATTGTTACTTATCCGTATTTTTCTATCAACGCTAAGGCCTTCGTGGTCAAGTAACAAGTAAGTGAATTCTTGAAACTTGGTTAACTTCATAGTATTAAAAAAGCCTACGTTCTCTGTACTCGTAACAAATTTTTTCCAGCAGTTTCTTGCTCGACGAATTCAACCTCGAACGAAATTACGTTACGCAATTAACCAAGTTTCTTTCATTATTATCCGTTAGCTTTGTAGTAGTTGCATTGTTAGAAACAAATAACCATAAATGTTATAAAAAGTATTCGTAAGTATTTTATATACATACTTAAATGTAGATCAATACTTTAGCACACTAGTTTTCAGTCCCTACGATTCAAATGAAATTTTAAATAGATCAGTGTTCGAGTCTGTATTGTCAAATATAGTTACATCTTCGTGGCTTGAGCATCGTCCTCACATGTACAAACTGGCACTGTTGTATCTATACATTCCGATGGACACTTTTCTCCCATATCAATATCGTAAATGGTTGTTTTCGATGGTGGTCGCTCGTATTTGCATATTACCGAGTACATATCTCCGCCTAAGCGAAGCGCCAGCCACCGATTTTTAATAACAGCTAACTTCAAACATTCGCAAGTCAGTTTTGCGTAAAGATTGGTATGAAGTGTTCTGCCCATTCCCTCGATTACAATGAGATCAACGTTATATTTAACCATCGCTAGACACAAGTCTAGATTCAGCCGGCTATTGGATATTACATAATTTGTAGTCATTAATATAACATTTTTATAAAAATGCGCAAATCCTTTTCAAAGGGTCTTCCCATATTTGACGGTTAAAAACAACTGCATTCTTTTACTATTACATTTTCTTCGAATGTAAGTAAGCATTATAGATAAATTCATAAAATTGAAAATCAATCATACAGGAAGACCCTATAATACTCACCTCAAATCAAGACAAGGTCCTGCCTGTGCCGTTTCCATGGGGATCAATCGATTCTCTTTCAGAGCGTGTTTAATCACTTTACATATTTTTGCTGCATCTCGCAACGTCACAACTAGTTCTGGATATGTTACATCGTTCAATGCTGGCATTGAATTAGCGCACAGTATAACCTGCAGCCATTTCAATTGTATAAATTATTTGGTCATACCATCGCGTTCAATCTATAATTATTGCTTTCATCGCTTACTTTTGTGCCTCGTTTTAACAAGTCTCTCGCAAATGGTAAAATTCCTAACACTATATCGACTCCGCTATTATCAACAAAAATAGCTGCGCATTTATGAGGTGACCCTAATTCCAATCTTTCTATCCAATCGTCCAAATCATCTCGCAACCAAGGCCTACCTATGTTTAAACAACTGAATCATCAATCTTAACACGACCAACTAAATATATTTTTAAGTTAACTGAATACCTGGTATTTTTGATTCAGCTTCAGCAAAACCAAAATCTGTTGTTTCCATCAAAATAGCAACAGCTTTTGCACCCCAATCAAACATATTACCGCTTAGAACACCTAATATTAAAGCTTTTGTCAATTCTGCTCCCTCTAATTTATCGAGAACAGCTAACCGTTCTTTCAAATGTTCCAAAGCTTCTTCATTTTCTTTCTTCTTTTGCTGCAAATTCGAAATATCTCCATTAGGTAATATCAACGATATTTGACACGATTTTATAGCAAGTTTCACTTTTGAAATAACTTACATGTAAATAAGGATCGGGGAAGTCAAATTCTTTCATACAATGTTCAATAGTATCCAACAATACTCTTACAGTGAGTGTTCCATATGCACTGCAATATAATTACAATCAGTACTATATTGTAAAATATTATATTATAACATATTAGAAAATATTACATTTTAATTGTTAATCAACGCTTACAATGGTTGCGAGTGGAGATAATGTAATCTATTAATATATTTCTCCTTGAGTTTTGTTGCTCTATCTTTTACAGTTGGGCTATGTGGTTGACTGTGAATAGCTCTTGCCACGAATTTGTCCACTGATTCCTCAAAACATTGAAGCCAGTAATCTCTACAACCATTAATTTGTATTGTAATTGCATTTAGTTAGTACTATCAATAAAAATAATAAAACCTTATGGTTTACCTTGCTTCTTTGTCTTCTGCAAGATCCGTTGTATCAGGATTATAAGTTGCAGGATCTTTTAAAAATGGACAAAATGTAACAGCATTTTCGGCCTGATCGATCTCCAATTGATCAACCGTGATTCCGAGGTTAGTCAATACAGAGTCCTTGAATCCTGAAGAACCTGCATAATTTTCTAACCAGCTATGTTCATCCGACTGTTCAGCGCCATATAAAAATGCCCCTATTGCACCCAAATAGCCCTCGTGGCGCAAAAAAAGTGGTTTTACTTTCCCCTAGATTTAAAATAAAAATGTGAACTATCAGACCATGCATTTATTATGTTATTAAAAGAAAACAAATCACTTACATGTGACCAGTATTTGATAGAATATGAGATAGTATGCATTGACAGAGGGTGATTGCGAAGAAAGTAGCCTCCAAAGTAAATCTTGTTCATTTTATGCACAGTTGCATATAAACTTGCTATCTGTCCAATATCATTACTTATCGTGAATAAAAGACTTCTAACAAGATCTGCTTCGGAAAATTTCAATCGTCCTGAAAAATAGTTAAAACAAATTACTCTTCAGTTTATGAATCTTTCTTATTTCATTATCTGTGACTATTCATTTCCTTACCATCATTATTATTGCATGACGTTGCTTTTCCAAATGAAGATGCAATAAGCTCCCCAGACAAACCTTGAGAAGAATAATCACCTCCATAAATATCTTTGACTAACATATCAACGTTACGATGATCTCCTCGTTCTGCAAGTTGCAGCAATTCATCAAAGCCCTAGCAGGGTATTTTTAAAATCACTTTTTGATTGTGTATATTTATCTCAGTGATGTTATGTAAATACAAAATTTAATATAACATCTTTTATATTAGAAAAGAAAACATACTCAATATTACACACATTGTATACAAAAACATAGATGTATACTAAACTGTATATATATAAAGCAATGTAACAAATAAATGTTTTTTATTTTGATCAATATTAAAGATTTGTAAGCATTCTAAAATACTGAAACACTGACGCAAATACCTTTCTCTTTGTAAGTAATGAACCTAGACCCCAAAAGGTTCCTCCTCCGGTAGCTGTGCCACCAACCCTTTCAAATACTCCTTCAGACTCTACCTAAAAAAAATTGTATACAAATATAATAATTGTGAAAAGCAATTCTTGTTTTAGTAAATGTTTTAACATGTTCATACTCACTTTCATAATACTGACACCACTTCCAATATTAACTAACATGTATGGAAATATGTTGGGATCAGCCTTCTGAAATTTATATTCAGAAGACCCATGCCTTTCAAATTCAAATGCTTCGCATGGTATATTTTTCAGTAGAAAATTACTGCCTTTTATCAAACATGCTATTTCGTCTTCCTTATCAACACTAAAAGTACACATTAATCGCTTTTATCTATGAATTACAAGCTGATAAAACTAATGTAGAATAAAATTGCTTACATCAAGCCCAATTTTTCTTGCAACAAAGGAGTATATTTATATGCTCCTCCACCGGTTACTTTAATGCTTTTCCCATGAAACCTTTCAACATTCACTAAATTTTCTTTCACAAAGTCTAAACAGTTTTCAATGTATTGGGTTTCAAATTTAACAAAGTGAAGTCTGTTCCCTTCATATACTTTATATGCACGTTCTCCAGTATTCCCCAAACCTACATCCTCGTAAAGTGCTTTACGATAGCTAACTGTTGAATAATAAGCTATTTTTGTCAGTGATAAGCCTACAATTCAACAAAAAACAAAGTAATGCCTACAAAGAGGAAAAACTATGTGTATAGAGTGCAACATAATGTAGATTTAATTTTTAATAAGAATTCGTAAATCCTTCTATCAAAGGATTCAAATTGACACATACGAGTTAATGTTATATGCATAATATGTTAATAGTATAAATACACTATGATGTTTAGTATGCAATGAAGTACGTACCGATGTCAATAGCGAATTTTTGAGCATTTTTCAAATTTGCGAATACCTCGACAGTGGCTGGCAATTTTATAGATTTAGGATGATTCCGGTTTTCTTCGATTTCTGTTGTTTCCATCTTAAATCAATTCCTTTTCGACAGACTATCACAAATTGTGTTCGGTGCTTTCACAGTCTGACTAGCGATGTGAGAACTAAATACATGTCGACAACAACAATTTTATCAGTAATCAAACATCCTGCTGTCAGTATCGCGTGCTTACGTCAGAAGAAATCTTTTCTTTGTGCCACGCATCAATATATACATGAATTTAAACACTTGTTTTCACAAAACTTACGGTGTTGATTTAAAAATGGCTATTTAACATAAGCTGACGGAAGCGCCATTTGTTTCACGCGGCGCCAACAGTCAATGATTACAAACTGCTTTTATCTAATTTCGGGACTCATTGTCAAAGTTGAGCAGTAATCGATTATTTTATGATTACTCCATTATGATATATTGTGATTAATCAATTAATCAGTAACATAATAAATCAGTAGTCATGATTATATTTGGTAATCTGTAATCATTCATGAGTAATATATAATCGCAAAATAAATGATAAACTTTATCGTTCACTAAAATTAACATTACATGTAACTCAGAATTAGGAAAAAAATAATGTAATTAATAACTGCCGATTATAACTATTTATACAACATTAAATCACGTTCATGATTAATGATTACAATTACTAAATAATCCAGTGATCATAATTAAAGAGTAACTTATGTAATTAAAGCAAATATAATAATTGGTTGTGATTAACCGAGAAACCATTAATTATAAAACTATTACTTTTGTGATTATGATTAATCGAAAAATTTGGAATTATAATAATTGTAATAATTCTGAACAGTTTTTAAAAAATCTGCACATATTCCATGACTCTACGGAAGAATACACTATCTCCGTAGGAAATTAATATTAAATTATCACTATCTCTAGACTGAGGACAGCAACAATAACATTCGTTTTCGCTTACAGGCTCATGCAAGTGATTCTAAAAAGACATAATCAATCAACGCTGTATATACAAATTACAAGTCATGCTAATTTTAGTAAAAAATAAATTAATCATTCATTCTGCGATTACAGATTGGTGATTCATGATTACAAATTATCAAATGTAATCATAATTACTTATTTATTCTAACAGTATTAATCAAATAATAATTATGATTACCATGATTATTTTCATATAATAATAATATCTGATAATTACAATCATGAATCATGAATAAATGTATGTTAGGTTCTATTATTCGAGGTGATTATAAAACTAATAAATTTTTAAAAACACATTCAATTTACTGAAGGGTCTTAATCATACAATGATTTATTGTATAAGAATATAAAACATGATTTACTACATCAAATTATTATATGAATGTTACTACAATTAAATACACACGTTAATGTAGCCTATATTGATAGTCTTTAATGTTAATTTAAAGAAATACGCATCGTTCTTAAAATTATTTAATTTTTCTTTAAAATCACAAGATTTCAATTAAAGTACTAAACCTTTTTTAAACTGTCGTACAATAATTTATAGTATATGTACAATTGAAAGCAATAATATGTACATCTTGAAAAACATTCTACTTCAACTTTTACTAACATATGTACAAAATATTGTTAAATGTGAAATAAGTGCTTCATTGTATGCAAAAGCGTATAAATTTAATTAAAAAGTTAATAATGAATACTATTTTCGTCGAAAAAATATAACGTTTTAATTAGTTTTCTCTTATTACTTTGTTTATTCATGGTATTCATTTTTTCAGGTAATCATGAAAAAACTGATATATGTAGAGTGCAGTCATATCAATACACGAATACTTTACCACCTACAATGTTTAATATGTACTATGCCATATTCATACAAAGAACATTTATGTTTATATAAATGACCGTTTATGAGAACATTAAGTCTTGATCTAGTAAACTTTCATAGAAAGATTTACTTCCTATAAGCTGAAGTCGTAGAATGCTCAATTTGGAATACAATTTCCATTAGAAATTTATTAGAAATCCGTTAGAAATTTCGACAAAATTTTTAAAATGAAGCAATATACATATGAAGTTTTAATCGCTTCAAATGACTCCATTTCTCCTTTTTTTGTGTGCGTATATTTTCTCTTACACAAACCCTGTACATAAAAATTATAAAAAATCTTAAAACCGTTGTTTAAGAAGTTTTCGTATTTTTTTCTTTTGATGTCTGAGAGACAGGTTTAAATTTAGTATTTTGCAACAAATTGTATGAACCATATCTACAAAATTTGCGAGATACAAAAGGTACATAAAATGCCCTGAAGAATTGATGTGATCTGAAAAATAAGTAATAAATATGATAAAATGCGATTTCATTAATGAACTGCGCTCTAAAGAATAAAATTTGCATTTCAATGCACTTACCTCAAAGAATCTAAAAATTTCGACGATTTTATTACAGTAAAATTATCACTTAAGCGAGCATAATTCGGTTCCAAAACTGTTTCGATTCCAACGTCCGAGTCCACTATAAAATGGCACTTCTCTAAATTAAACTAAAGTAGACAAAGCATTATGATCAATCAAGTTGAATATTTTAATATTTTTCAAACATGACATTTGCATATTTACGTAACGCGACGGTTCTTCTCTATTCATATCATTAAAATGGGGTGGAATTACGTTGGTTGCATTTTCGTGATCTAGAAAAGATTGTGGTAATTGCCCTCTAAATTCTGACCTTAAAAATTGAAGTCTCCAGCTAAAAATAATATTATTTTTAATAAAGATAATTATTTTATATGAATCACACCAGCTAGATCACTGCTTACTTATTTGATGGGAAAAAGAAGCTACTTGGAAATCGGTGCCATTCCTTGCCAATGCAAAAATTTATATTCATGTCTTTTGAAATATCTCCTTCTGATCCAAATTTATTACTTTCAATCATTATTTCCATTGGTGCATAATAACCCTTATATATTGCTAATGATCTTGATATACCGAGGAAGCCACATATTAAAATAGTAAGGAGAGTGATGTGAATTGTATATGGTAAGTAATGATAAGCAATATGCAGAGGGCTCAGCTTTGTCCTTATAAAAAAGTACAATTTTTGAACAACGTCCACAGCTACTGCCCCAGCCAAACAAATCATCGGATATACAGGAAATAAAAATCGTTCCTCCTAAAAGAAAACTTAAAATACAGTAAAATATACATATATTATTTTAATTTTTTAGCATGAAAATACTACATTGAAATCACCTTATGAGGTTGAAAAAAGAAGACCAAAATCCAACAGTATAAAGGTGCCAGAGAATACCAATAAGACAAACACTGTCTATCCCTTGGACGTGCTGGTACAAACAACCATACTAAAAGCTATACAACTTTGTTAAAGTATTAATAAATACCTAGAGTCTTTTATTCTCATAAATTTAATAAATATTACCAATCCAAATGGAGCCCAAAGTGCACCAATGAAAATGAAATTAAAATTTAAAAATCCATTGTATATATAATAACTGAGAGGTTCTGTCCCATAAAGATTCGGTCCATGGTTAGTAAAAACATTATACATCAGAATATTTAATGGTGCTATTACTAGTTTTCCATAATACATTGAATCAATCCATATCATTGGTACTAATATAACAACACCAGATAAAATAACCCACTTTAAAAATTTAGTCCATTCTTGCTTACAAATTAACATTTCTAGAGCAATTGGGACTCTACAAGGGAAAGTTGTTATGTAATTAACTATGTTATGTTTTGTATCTATAAGTAATATACATCTATATGTGTGAATAATACCCAAGTAATGCTGCAAATGGCCACCCTAATAATGCAGATATAGCAGTGGCAAAAATAGCTAATTCATATTGACGACCATACCAAGCAGCTGTAGCAACAGTACTTAAATACCTTTGTAAGAAGGATAAGAAACATTATAAAAGAAATTGACATTTTGTTGTTTAAACATTATCTCATATACATACATTGAGAAAGAAGATGGTAAGAACGCAGCGCTTGCAATATACATTCCAGAACTCGTAATAAGAAAGACTAATGTTAATCTTCCTATATGAATTCCAAATTCTCTGCATACATTTCTGGAAAAATGAAATTCAATTCATCAATTGAATTGATATTTGCGTTAATCTATTTATTCATTAAAATATAAAAGGAAACCTACTTATAAAAGTATACTTCAGACAATGCACAACCTACGCATAGTAGGTACCTTACAAAATAGAAAACTAACATAGGATTTGGCTCCAGTAAATAATGATACACTCTTGCTGGTACCATATGAATTAACAAGTACACATAAGATCTTAGTGCATATTGTGGGCTGTATTCCCATGTTTGTTGGCCAGTTCCGTAAAGCAAGTAGTGACTCTATAATAAAGTAATAAAGTATAATGGATTAAATGATATACAACTGTAAAATAAATACATTTATTAAAACAAAGAAATATAATACAAGAATACATATTTACATTCTCAACATAAAAAATATATTTGTTTTTTATAGATAACAAATGCATTATTAGAAATAATATAGTTACACATAAGAATACAAATTATTCCTTACTGGTTCCCAATAATTATAAGTTTCATCGCAATCAGTTATGTGACTCCATATCGCAGAGCAAAATCTAACAGATAAAAGTAATTTGAATGCTGTGTCTGTGCTAGGATAAATCAGGCCAATATCGGATGATTCTTCTGGTCTGAAACATATCTTTAATTACCTTTCTTGATTTATTGTTTACCTTATTCTGTACATGCATAGAACTTTTACATGTATTTTTAAATACGTAAATATTACTCCATATTTGAAATATCTGTAATTCATTACAAAATACACGTAACGTTAAACAAGTAGAAGAGGTTAACCGGCAAACAGTACACTCAAGTTTATTTGAAACAATATACTAAACAATATATAGAAAATTTATTTTTTATTATCAAAATGTTTAAAATATTGTATCTACTTTGAAAATCTTCTGCCATTGAGCTTTTTTAATTCTTTCTTTGAAATAAAAAGCTGACGTTGACGTTGATTCGGCGCCATGGCAGAAATTGTTTGATCAGATGTAAAACACCGACGTTTTTCAATGGTAGGGATCAGGGACGTCAGACGAGCTTGTATTCCCCTCAAAATTCTGCCCCTTCTACCATTAAATATAGCTCAATTCTCTTCGTAGTGGATATTATGTGACGTCACGTATTCCGTCACGTTACTGATATGTAGGTACTTATCTACCTACCACGTACGAAGATGTCGCCAGAGGGAAATTTGATGATAAAGAGGGAAACTTGTAAATTGTACTCTAGCATCTCTGGTATCTCTGGGAATAGAAATACATACTTATGAGGTTAATTTTGACTACACTCCAGACCTAGAACTCAACAAAATGTGTAATTGTATATGCGCGTTCTCTATTGTAGAAATTGAAATTGTAAGGATTGCAAATTATACTAATGTATCATAAAATCGACACTAGAATAATAACAGTAACATTCTTTAATGGCAGTCCCCCTGTTGTCAATTTACCAGCAGAGAGAAATTTCCTTTCTGTATAAAGGTGTTACAAAAAGTTTCAGTGTAACTGAAACGAGCAGTTCTTGAAATACTTCTAAGCGTTATTTTCCTTTGCCAAATCGTGCTGAAAACTTTGTTTTTGAGTATGAATAGAAAACGCGGCCCAATCAGAACGCGTATAGTAGATGAAATCCAGTTTGCCAATGGTAACACCACGTTTAACAGGAACTTTCACTAAGCCGGAATTCATTTGCTGACCCGCATTCTGATTGGTTTGTATTTTGCGTTAATAACTTAAGAACAAAGTGTTTCAACACGAATCGGCAAAAGAAAAACTTAGGAATCATTTTTTTCAGTTACACTGAAATTTTTTAGAACAACCTGTATAGAATTTTAATTCTAGTAAGTTTAGTATTTTCACCAAAATTCAGCATTCTCTATCGGAGAAAGCTTGAAACGTGTTTTACACTATTGACGTATCTTTCCAGAATCAGACAGTAATTTTGTCTTAGGCACAATTGTATGACGTAACAATTTGGTGCAGTTTGCCTAGTGGCCATTTTGTTTTCAATCGCACGACAGATTAAGGTATTTTATACAAAGATATTTCGTGTAATTATAGAATATTTAAGGGACGAAATTTTCAAGAAACTTGTAGGGAGATTCTCATTATATTTTTGTAGGAACTCATTTAAATACAAATTAAAAACTTGTATTCTTTTTCGGGTAAGGGTTGCCCAGTAAATTTCATGTTTTTCTCCTCAATTACCTTTTGTCACTCTTTTTACTACCTGTTCCGTTGTGAATTAATCATTTGTGTATTTAAATATAACAAAGAATACATATTCTTTATTTAATAATATTTATAAATATAATAAATATTATAAATATTTATTCTTTCATCAACGTTTGTATTAGGTATGGAATTATATTGCATTGAATGTACTTCGTTATAATTTAACGCAGCTTCAATCTCAAGAAATTTTCATATTAATAAAATTAACGCATTTTGTACTGACAACGTGTCCTTTAGACACAATGTGTGGCAATTACATTTTCAAAAATGACTGTAGAAATGATATTTTGAAATATATGTGGTTACCAATTAATTTGAATTAGTTATTATGAACAATATAATTTAAAATATCATTGGTAATACTATGTCCATTTTTAATGTAATAATTATCAATGAAAAAATACCATATTAGAATTATATAACAATGCAGAATCACATAAAAAGAAATGATTATTGAAAGTATAATGCTAATTATAAAATGATAGTAATAATAGTTAAACTATGTATTCATAGATGACCATAGTTACGTACTTGTGATTATAGATTAGGCATACAATCAAAGCTGGATTTTGTTGTATGTGTAATAAGCTGTTGTGAAATTTATCTGACACATTTAGATTGTATTTCCTAAACTGTTAAACAATTAAATAAATCTAGGCTTTGATTGACCTCTCTTTGTTTGAATGCTGATAAAAAATTTGGTCTCTCGCTATAAATCCGCTTGTCTCTTGCAAACGCGTACATTTAAAACCAATCAGATAAAGGCGTGGTAAGAAGAAATGGGCGGTGTACTTATAGAAGGCAGTTTCTATCCTTGTAGGTGTCCGTCTGTCCATTCAGCCTGGTGAGAGAGACACTCAAGCGCAACAATGGATTCTAAACGGCATGAACGTGGCTCCAAGTCCAATACAGACTCACCGCCTGCTCCACCTTCGCCTCCTATGTATAGTACACCTTACACAACGTATGATGGATATAAAAACAGAATGTCATCACGTCGTTCACCATCACCCTTGGATTATAGAAGCAGTAGAACTTCCAGAAATGATTCACCACAGGATAGACGTAGAAGAAGACGCAGTAGTTCGAAATCTCCCCCAAGTCGATCTCACAGACGATCTCGGTCATCCGACAGAGACAAAGATCGAGATAGGGACAGAGATCGATCACGAAAATACTCTAGAAGAGACAGATCAAGATCTAGATCAAGAGGTAGGTCAAGATCTAGAGACAGGAGACGCAGCCGTAGTCGTAACAGGAGCAGAGATAGACACAGGGGCAGAGAAAGCCGTAGATATCACAGAGCACAGTCGTACGAATCAGATACAGCTGAAGATAATATTGAAACAACTGTACAACAACCAATTGTTCCTCCGCAATCTAATGCGTTTAAGAATGATGGTAGTTTTATGGAAATGTTCAAAAAAATGCAGGAACAAATGCAACCAACACAAAAACCGACGACTTCTGTTCTGGAAGAGAAAAGTGTTGTTCCCCCACCATTAATGGTAGGAAAAAGGCGAGGAGGAAGGATTTTGAAAACTGGAATGGTTGCTAAACCAAAGACTGAACAAACTGTTGAACAGCCCAAGGACGCTTGGTCGCTTTACATGGCTGAAGTGAAAAAATATAGAGAAGTTTGTTGTCAAGAAGAAGACAACACTAGACCGCTTGTCAAATAGCTGAATTCGACTTTACATTTCATACTTTGTTATTTTGTTTCAACTGTAATGAATGTGCTTTTGAAAATTGCTCTATTCCTTCTACCATTTTTATGATTACGTTTAAATGTACAGGATGTCTATATACAAAGTTTAAAAACTTTGCTTGTGCTCAAATTATTTTAAATATTGATAAATCTTAAATGTCAAGTAATATGTTACATTATTTGGACAATGAAACATATAACTGAAAAGTGTAAATGCAATAAATCCACTTTCTTTTTCAACTACCATATAAAATTTATAAATATGTTAATCAGACATCACAAATGCATTCTACCAGATTATAAAATAACTAAACGTAAACAGCATCATTAAACACTATGAAATTGGAGAATATCTGTAGTGAAAAAGAACTATTAATTGTGATAGTGGTAAGTGGTGTAAGAGACAAATGGACTACAGCGAGAGACATATACAGAGAGTTTGCCTTTGGGGACAAAAGGGAGGGTAAAATATGTATCTCGTTCAATAAATATAGTAGACTAAGTAGTTTATAACTTGTTAAGCAGCAACAAAATGGTGAATTACTTTAATATTGGAACTTCTGATGCTTCCACCATTAAAACACCTGAGCTCAAACCAATGACAGCACCATTTGACCCAAGATTCCCAAATCAAAACCAAACAAGGTAAACAATAAAATAAGCTAATATTTCATATCATAACAGCAACTTGCATTTATTTGAAAGTCATTATTTATATTCTTTCGAATACAGATATTGTTATGCTGGCTTTTTGGACTTCCATCGCTGTAAAAATCGTCATAGCGAGGAGTATGAAGCTTGTAAATATTTCAAGAAAGTTTATACTGCTATGTGTCCCAATGATTGGGTAGAAAAGTGGGATGAACAACTTGAAATGGGAACATTTCCAGCATCTGTACAATGAATCGAGGCACTATGTGTGTTCTTGACTTTTTAGTAATTTTGTTTACATCAAAACAGGATTTTCCACCTCAATTTTCCTGTTTGTAAAGTAATTAATGTCAAATAAAGTAAGAATAGACTTATTTCTATCAAATGCAATCAGCCATTTTTCTTTTTCTTAATTTAAGATAGTGTAGTCACTCTCTTTCTCTCACTATCTTTAATTACAATAATTAATAAGGAAAAAGTATACAAGATTGTGAACTATTAATAATCAAACTTTTTCTTTTGTAAATTATTAAAAGTATATTAAAGTGTAGTATTTTCTTCTCATACGATCTTTACCCACACCAAGGGACGAAATTATAGTAAACATCTTTTATCACTTAATTTATAACTTCATATACTAATCTATTACAAATAATATAAAAATTATCATTTTACTATATAAACTTGTGCATATTCTCAACTATGCAGGGCTTGTTCAAATATATTAATGAATTATCAAATGATTATTCTACTCTATTGTAATTTCGACTTGAATAAAGCCTCAGAAGTTTGTATATCTAGAGCGTATGCGTACATAATTCCTTCCGCGACGTGTTTCTTCTTTCATTTGCATTATTAAAAAAAGTACCTAACTTCTCATAATCTGATTCGTTTACGTTATTACCTCGACCAATAGTAAAGTTATATGTAACAACCAATCAGATTGGTATTCCTTCGAGATAACGTTCCGATCATGAATTGGAAAAATACTTCTTAGTTTCACATCTACATAAAGAATATTCCGATAGCGATATAAACATTTGTTTCAGTATTTCTAGTTGTACAATAAATAAACTCAAAATGAATAGTAATCGACGGAGTTTTGGAAATTCTTCACATTTTTCCAAAAATCACAGTCAAGGTTCAAGATATAGAGATAGAGAAGGACAAAGAAATAATTATTTAAGAAGAGAACAAAGTCAACATTTTAGCCATGATAATTCAAATAATACAGAAAATCTTGCTATGCAAATTGATATAAACAAAGTGGGGAAATTAATTGGAAAAAAAGGAGCTATGATTAGAGAACTTCAAGATAAAACAAATACAAGAATTCAAGTAAGTATTATCAAATCAAAGAACCAACATTTTTTTAGGTTATTATACTTTATCATAATGCATTAAATATAATTACAAGTAATTTCTAATACTTGAAAATAGAATAAATGTAAATAAAAGTAACAAAAAAAATAAAATAAACACTGCAATGAATCTGTCAAAATATAACAAAGAAGAAGAATTTAAATTACGTTTATAATGGTTGTTTTGTTCACTGGTATACAATCAGCAGAGTTTCACATTGTTGTTAATGATAAAGTATAATCTCAACAGAATCTATTTATAGTATTATTATTACAAGATGTGAATAATTTAAATAGTTTAAATTAAAAAATAAATATTGTAAGATATAGTTGTCTAAAATATCTAAAGTAAAATTACTTAACATTATAGATCGATAGTTCGAATGGAAATTATGCTGCTGATGTAACTATAATTGGTTTGAGAGAAGCACAAGAACAAGCTAAACAACTAATAGAGGAATTATTAAATGATTCTTCATATCCAATATCAAAACCAGTAGAACAACACAAACGACAAACTAATGAACAAATTGATTTTGATAATTTCGACTGGTCTACAGCTGGTAAAAAATGTGTAAGACAATTTCTTATAAATCTTTTCTGACTTAATGATTTTCTAATGTGTGTTATATAATATTTAGGACGAATTTCAACAAATAAAATGGTCAAACGTTGCTCCTATTGTTAAAAATTTTTACAAAGAACACCCAGATGTTGCTAACATGACAAAAGAACAGGTAGCTCATATCAGAAAAACAAATAATAATATAGAAGTCAGATACATGTTTGATGAGAAAGAAGAACATTCAGAAGACATTGGTGTACCCAATCCTATTGAAACATTTGAACAAGCTTTCGAAGTAAGTAAGAACATCTATAAATGAATATCTACATTAAAAGAATATTGATAATAAGAATGTTACTATGTTGATCATATTATGTATTAGATTTATCCAGATATACTTGAAGAAATACGAAAGCAAGGATTTACCAAACCAAGTCCAATACAATGTCAAGCATGGCCTGTACTTCTTAGTGGTAAAGATCTTATTGGTATTGCACAAACAGGCACAGGTAAGTTATTTAAATATTGAACATTGCAGTAGAACCTTGACAATTGCATAAATATGATATTAAAAATAAATGTGAGTTCTGAGATTTATACAATCAATGAAGACTCTAAGAACCTCATAAGATCTCTTGCTTATTATTGTAATTTCAGAAAGACTAGAATATACAAGGTGTTCACACTATTATTAGCCAAAGTTTTCCTGATAAATAATAAATATTAGAAAAAAATTAAAAAGAAACTCATTAAGAATCAGAAAATCATCTAAAAGCATATGCCAAAACAAATGTACAATGTCTTCAAGATTACACAAGGTCACCTCCATTTCTAAAAAAATTGTGTAAATACAAAAAAAATTACAAAAAACATTATTTATAAAACGCTGGCTTCTAATAGCTTAAACACTCTATATACTTACTGTCTATATACTTACTCTATATGTTTACTGTAGTTTGTTAACTTGTTTATTTCAAATTCAGCAATCGTTTTAGGCATATAGTAATGGAATATAACAAATAAAGTTTTCTTGCTGGTATCAAAATTGCAACTGTCAAGGTTATTTTGAGTCCGAAATTTTAATAAAAGTCCTTTGTCTCATTAATAACGCTTATAGGAAAAACTTTAGCATTTTTGCTACCAGCTTTGATTCATATAGAAGGACAAGAAACGCCACGGTCAGAACGCAATGGTCCTAATGTTCTTGTGATGGCTCCAACAAGGGAATTGGCATTACAAATTGAAAAAGAAGTGAATAAGTACTCTTATCATGGTATAAAAGCGTAAGTAACAGACAAGTACAAATTTGATGCGGTTAACCCTTTGAGTACTGAATTATTTGAAGATTATCATGCCCATGGGACGAATTTAATTTGTCGCTATATGAATTAATATGTAAAAGTAATACATTTTATTTGGAATATACTTATATTGGTGATATAAGTATATTTTTGAAGCAGCATTTTAGTTACAAAATATAAATAAATATATAAATGAAACAAAATAGAAATATTTATATAGAACAAAAACCAACTTAAAGTCTAATAATTTTGTACCATGTGGTATTTTTCAAAGCATGTCGGTAAATGCAAAGGTACCTGGCATTGTTTGCATTGCCAAGTGGTTTCTTTTCTTATTTTGTGTTTATAACATACGTGACACCGTTTTATAGAGTATTTCTTTAATTCTGTTGCCGGAGTATTCTCCGGAAAATGTGCCCAATTTTTTGCTATAAAATGATGTGGCGCATCGCTACTTGTAGGACGCCCACGGATATTATAATTTGGCAGGACCACTTGCGCCAATAATTCTTCAGCGATTTCTAAACGAAATTGGACAATGCTCATTTTGGTTTCACAGAACCAAGTAACTTCGCCCAAGTAAGCAAATGACGAGTCTCACTCGTCAAATGTACCCAAAGGGTTAACACAATTCATGAGTATTTATATTTTCTATCACGGCATCGCAATATAGGAAATTATTTATTTACAATTATATAATTGTATACAGCAAAAGACTATTCATATAGTCTAATTTCGACTCCTTTAGATTGTCCGTCGGCATAACAAATCCGTGGCAACCTTTATCGTTTATTATTTCTTTAGGGCTTGTTCACTGTATGACAGTTTTACATTACGGTGACTTCATCTGGACAAGCTGTCGTAACAATATATATGAAAAATTGTATATATTTAAAGGGTATGTGTGTATGGAGGTGGTAGTCGTAAGGAACAAGTCAATGTAGTACGACAAGGAGTAGAAATAGTTATTGCAACACCTGGTAGACTGAATGATCTAGTTGAAGCAAATGTCTTGGATGTCACATCAGTCACATACCTTATATTGGATGAAGCTGATCGTATGCTTGACATGGGCTTTGAACCTCAAATTAGGAAAACTTTGTTAGATATAAGACCAGATCGACAAACAGTTATGACAAGGTATATAAAGTATATTATTAGATATAATTAGAATAATTGAGTTTTATTCGTTAATATTGTTCTTATTTAAGTGCCACATGGCCCCAAGGTGTTCAGCGATTAGCTCAATCTTATATGAAAAATCCAATTCAAATTTTTGTTGGATCCCTTGACTTGACTACTGTACACACTGTAGTACAAAAAATTTACATCACTGATGAAGAAAGTAAAACAGATATGGTTAATAAAAATCCTTGCCATTATACCGTACCTATCATATAATGTATTTTGTGATTTATCTAGTATATTAGTATTCTCTTATTTTAATAGATGTATCAGTTTTTCCGTGAAATGGGTCCAAACGATAAAGTTATAGTATTCATTGGAAAAAAGTGCAGAGTTGACGATATTGCCAGTGATTTAGTATTACAAGGTATAAACTGTCAGAGTATACATGGAGGAAGAGACCAAGCTGATAGGGAACAAGCACTAGAAGATTTGAAAACCGGAGAAGTACAAATACTTCTTGCAACAGACGTTGCCAGTCGAGGAATTGATATCGAAGATGTTTCGTATGTTCAATTTTCTATACTATTGAGTAATTTTTCCTTTATATACATATATGTTAACATTTTCAGTACATAAAAATTAAAATATTTCATAGGCATGTGTTAAATTATGATTTTCCTCGAGACATAGAAGAGTACGTCCATCGAGTTGGTCGAACTGGACGTGCTGGACGCACAGGAGAAAGCAGAACGTTCATGACAAGAAAAGATTGGGGCCTTGCTAGAAAACTAATTAATATCTTAGAAGAAGCTAATCAAGTGAGTTCTTCATGAATGTTGAATACTATTTTAAATGTTTATTATACTCCTGTATAATATTCTGTATAATATCTATTCATCTTTAAAGGAAGTTCCTGAGAAATTGTATCAAATGGCTGATAGATATGATGCATGGAAGGAAAAACGAGCCCAAGAGAAAGAATGTGAACGATTAGATAGAGGCGATTATGGAAACAGAAGGAATAATAAGAGATGGTAGTTATTTTAATACCAAGCCTGCCAACGCCAATCAAATAACCATTTTCAAATTTTTTATGTGATTATTAGTGAAATCATATAAATGCTTCTGTAAAAAATGATTTGGTCAATTTCTTTATTCGAGCCTATATTGTAATAAAGATCGTACAAAATTAAATTGAATTCAGCTTTGTCACTTTTATTAGGTAAAGCGTATCAGTTACTTTGAATGCTTGGTAGGTTTAGTTAAACACTATTTGTACTGTCTCTGATACACACACTTATATATTCTTAAAATTACTTGAAAAGAATTTAGAAAATATTTTTTTTATATGAATTATAATCTTTTTTAGTTAAAAAAATTAAAAACTCATTTAGGAAAACTTTCATTTCCTTTTCAATTTTATTTAATCATTTATACTTTTATACTTTAATTTTACGATAATACAAAATTAAGTTTCTTTCCATTATAATTCATACATTGTCTTACAAAAATTTGCAAGGAGCTTAAAGTAATACATGAGCAAATGATAATCGTAATTATTATAAGTATTATATATTATAATAGTAATAATTGATGATTATTCGTACAACTTAATTGCTTTAATAATGCGATTCTGTGTGATGTACTCTTAAATAATTATATAAATACAAGTCTGCATTATAATATTGATATTAACATTATTTCCACTTTTTTCTGTGATTCATGTACCCAAGAGAGTTATATATTATAAAAAATATATAATATATATATTATATATCTTTGTTACTCAAACATACATACAAATAAAAATGTTAAAACGCAACCATTCCTCATTTAAAACAACAGTTAGCACAAACTATAGAAACATTTAATGAAAACATAAAAGGATTGTGCTATGAATAATTTTCGGAATGCTAAAAAAAAGTAATAAATTTCTTTTCAACAAAAATTACTTAATGAACTAATCAAATAAATTTACAAAGAAACAAAGTGAATTAGTCAAATTAATGAATTCTATATGACGCTTCCAGTTTTTATTCTTTTATTTAAAAAAGATGTAAAGTGCATATCAAATTTTAACTATAAACTTTAAAGTTTCGAGTTTTTGTATATTTTTCAGCAAATATCTTGCCACTTAGTGTTGGAATTGAAAATGCGATATCATCCAATGACATAATGTAACCATAATAAAATTGAGATCTAAAATGTTTAAATAGGTATTAAACAATAATCAAACGTTAATACGCATTTTATAAAAGTAAATATTTTATACCTTAATATGTCGACCAGTTTAGAAGCGATGCCCTGTCTACGATGTTTAATTTCAGTCCAGAGAACATTTATACCACATTTCACAGGAGTACTTTCAGCTGTACAACAATCTAATTCCATTAATTCAGGAATCATACGATGTGCCGTATTTATATGTTCCGCAACTAAAACTCCTAAGATAGTTTTGTCTCTAATATATAAGTAAACCTAAAAAAAATTAAGATAATATTGAACATATTCATAGGAGGAAGACAGAAAGAAAATTATTAATAGTAACTTTTTTCTGTTCATAGTCTGATAATTGTGTGTCAGCTAATCCTAAATCTCTGTCCACATATGTCAACACATCCGCTATCTTGTTCCAATATTGTTTTGGATCATTTGGCTCTACTAAGATAACTCTGCTCATTGAAAAAGGATCTTCCATAATTACACGTTCGGTCTTCCAACCCTGAAATTCAAAATTAATATTAATTAAACGCTTCTATATACATTTATTACAATAAACATTTTGTACATATAAATATATGCACACAACTTATACCGAAAATTTTAAAGTCTTTTTATTATTATGATAATTTAAATGAGCATTTTCATCTTCAGGATCACCCATTTGATATATAACACCACATTTTGTACACTGTGTTGCACCAAAATGTGTTTGACCTGCATCTAACTGATACTGATTTTCATTGCCATTTTTTTTTATTGATAACTGCCAGTTTGTTGTATTTTTCGAATTATCTATTGATTTTTTATCTCTGAAATAATAATTCCATTAATTTTGTAAACATAAATATTGAGAAATAATTTAGATGTATTTAAGATTTTATAGTACTTACTCATATACTTTATTAGACGAATATCCTTTATTAAATAATGGATAATATATTGGTTCTTTTTCTTGAATATTATTTTCATTATTATCCAAAGAAGTACTCTTGATTGTTAATGGTGTACTAATATCCTTAATATTCATAATAGATGTCATGTTACTAAGTTCGCTTGCTGGGGACATAGTAACATCATTCAGAATTGCTACTGGTTTTAATGGAGAAATATGCCCAAACCGTTTATTAGTTAGTATATCCATTGTGTCATAGTCATCATCTACCCAATCATTTTCCAATACTTTCAATATATTTGCAACTTTATTTTTCTCTATACTATCTTCTAATTCAGGATCATCCACTGCTAAATCAGTGGTATCAAAGGAAATGTCCATTAATTTTGGTCGTTTATGCGCTTGAGAAACAGATTGTAATTTTTCTTGATTTAGCGACATTTTACCATCTGATGCAACCTTTAATTTAACATTCTTATTTATTATTACCATAGCTGAATTATTTCTCTTTGAAGATCTTTTAATTTTAAAGAATCGTTTATTGAGATCAATTTCTGGTGTTGGGGATCTTTCAATATTAACAGATCTCTCAGTATATTGTGTTTCAGTTATTTCTGAAATTTTGTTCTCCACATTTATACTATTTTGAGCAATTTCTTTTATATTGTTCATTGCAGTATTGTTATTATCTTTTGTAGTATTTAAACTAGCTTTTGCTTTTGGTTTCCTAATTCCATGAGATACTCCGCCATTAACTCCTCCTATTGTATATCTTTTCTGAGGTTTTTTATTACAATGCAACTGCCCAGGAAGACTTCTCCTTTGATTCTGTGGCAATGATATATTAATATTCTGATAATTTCTTTTTGTCTCTGAATTAGATTTACTATAAAAACTGTGTGTGCTCAGTATCAAGTCTTTTATTTTCTTTGTATAGTTACTATCCTGAAATAAAGCTGCTCTAGCTTTTGGTACTGTACTGTTTTCCTCTGTTTTTTTTAGCTTTGCAGTATTTCGAAATTCGTTTGATGCATGTCTTTTTAACAAGTTCTCTTTTCTTAAAGGTGAACTTTTTGTTGTATTAGAAGACCCAAAGGATTTCCGTTTATGTAATTTTGGCAAAGGGATCATTTTACATTCTGAAGTCAATGGTGTTATTAGTTTCTGCTCTGGAGTTTCACAATTATGTGGAGTTTTTATATTATTCTGCAATTCCTTCCCAAAATGTCTTTCAGGTGTTTTCACCATTAGTTCATTTGTCAACACATTCATTTCCAACTTCTTTGGAGTTCTTATACTAGAATTTTTTACTTGTGACATTGATATTGATTTACGGGTGTCCAATATGTCTTTTTGTTGCAAAATATCGTCATGTGTACTATAATGACATCTTTCAAGCTCACTCAAATCTGATTCTTCTTCTGATAAACAATCATTTATGCTGTTATTTCTTGTAGAGATCTTTTTTATATTCTTTTTAGTTGGACTTCTGCCAGATCCAAATAAACATTTTTGAACTCTACGTGGAGTATATAATACATTCCCAGGTATAGAATCCATAGGTTTATATTAATTCTTCCAATAGTATACCTTAGAAATATAAGAAAGCATGAACAAATATTGCATTCGCATTTTCTTAAAAATACATATAATATTAGATTATAACATTCCACATTGATAAAAAAAAGATACATATATATAAAACATAAATCAACAGTGCTCACATCAATGTAGATTCTATAAATATTGATAGGTTTGCTTTTCCTAAATCTCTGTCAACTTTATAAGTCAATAAATACATGAAATAAAATGTACAAATATGTTCTAGAGTAGTAAACATATTAAAAAATTAAATATTATAGAATTGGGAGATGAAATTGTGTACTACAAATAAAAGTGTACAGTAAACATATAAACTAACCTGTAAAAATACCTAAAAGTAAAGATTGCAGTACTTTAAACGTGAATGCACTTCTACGATTGATTGTTTTTATCAACTTTTTAAATATTTGAAAGTAGATTTTGTTATGAGCTTATTACTATGTCACACTTATTTATTTCGATAGTAATAGCAAAGTAATATAATCGGTCTTTGAAAAAACGGATAAAATTACCTCCCGAAACTAGTACGACACAATTCGAAACCGTTAAATCATTTTCTGAACCTTTACTGTATTTTCGCGCTCTTTCAGATATATGTATGCATCTACCAACCTACAACTATATGTTACATAGAAGGTACACAATTACTATATCATATTGTACAGAATGCTGCATTTTGTAGCCTTCTTGTGTAATTCACTAGTTGACTGTTCTGTTTAGATCGAGGGCGCGATTAAGACATCGATATTTCAGATCATGGATATGAAATCCTCTATCCTGTATCTCCACAGTAAGAATCCTGAATTCCTTCTGATTCTTTTTCGAGTCTGTGACGATAGGTATTTTTTTAATTTTTCTGTGTGTATCATGTTTCTTTTTAAACTTAAATGCTCCTACTCTTCTATTTTCTACATTCGTAATAGTATCTTCGACATAAAATTTAAAATTCTATTAAAAACAGCGACATTATAGGATCTCAGTTCCATAATATTAATTTCGATCGATACAGTAGAATGTAACATGGAAATGGTGCAAAGCTTTGAAGTTCCCTCGGACATAAAACAGAAAAATATATTATGTGATTGGTCTATTCCTATACCTCGTCTGTAATGAAGCATAAAAATACTTTGGGTAATTGGTCTATTCCCAAACCGTGTCTGTAGAATCAGATTATGCTTGCAGGTCACTAAAATTATCGTTAGATGGCACAACACTCCCTGATGACAAATTTCTGCCAACGGGTGTTGCCAATCTGTCAACAGACTCTACTAGTTTTCTATTTTGTCAGATTTAACTATCTAGGGATTTTTCCATAAACTTAATTTTGATATAAAGTTTTATATTTTCATAGTATTTCTAATTTAGTCTAAAATGTTTAAAAATAAAGTTGAACACATATTCATTCAATAGAAAATAAAAAAATTAATAATAATAAATTTAGGAAAATTTTAAAGAAGCTTATACAGTGTATATTTTAATATATGTTGCATGAACATTGATGTTATACGTGTATCAGATTTCTGCGTGTATGCATTATACATGTGTAATTTCTTAAACAGCACAACGCTTACTTCCTGTAACGGTGGCGCTGTGCTTGTGCGTTCATATCCGGTCTTCCATTTTCTTTTGGTCATCGCGTGGCGTATGATTGCGTTCTTATTCACGCATCTTCGTTATTGATCGTTACACTTTTAAATAATTATTCAGACGTTTGAAATCATATAATTAAAAACGCTCGCTAGTCTGTACGTTACACAATATCTTCACACTTCATTTCTTTCGATCATCGCAGTCGTTTTTAGTTTATCCAGTGCTAATGCGTGGTATTTCAGAAAACTCTCCGACTCTCGCAATGGCGGAGGATTTGGATGTCGAGGCGATGCTGGAGGCACCATACAAAAAAGGGGTAAGACTTAATTCTTTCTTTTTTACTTTTCTTTTTCTTCTTTTTTTTTATGTCTCGGTTTGTTCCCTCGAGGTCCTGTCTCTCTTTTTTTTTAATCCTATAAAGCTTACTCTAATCTCGACGCACGCAGAATCCACTTACGGTGGTGTGCTGTTTCTGGATGTGTTCAGTTTTGTTGCGTTCGAGAAAGAAAAAAAATATATAGAAACGTCCATCCTTACTTCCTGTATATACATGTAGAACAAAGTACACCCTTGTCTTTCATACCGACTATTGATCAATACCTCCGTTTTCTGTACTTATAGATGGTACGTAACATGTACCCTCGCGCTCGTAGGATGTTCGGCAGCGAGTTCCTAGAATGCACTTGAAATACGAGGTATTAAGAAAAGCCATCACTAACATCATTTTTACTTAATTCTTTTTTTCTTTCTTTATTCTCATTTTTTTCTTTAAATTTTACTTTCACAGAAAAAGTAACGTTTATTATTTTCACGGCGTAGATAGAATTGCTATTGTCATCTATGTATGACTGTAGGGAAGGAAAAAATATGCGAAATGATGTTTTATGATTATAACAATCAAAACAATGAAAAAGGAAAAAATCATTAGGTGCTGTTCTGCCATGTGCCATGCTGTGCTTTTTATCTTTACAAAATGCATAAAGTGTGGAGAAATATGCCGAGCGATTCAAAAATACATGACATACATAGATTTATATATACTATGGTTGTAATACTTCGTGTTAAAGAACACATCTTCTACATATATTTCCTGTATTGTTAGGGATAACTAATAACAATATTCTATAGTTTTTAAAATCGAAACTATTTTAGTCAGTTTAGCACTTTCTGATTTATAGGAATATTTCATGTGCAAAATATTTTATGCATATATGTGTATGTATATAATTACATCCTAATTATTCTTTAAGAAACTGATGTTGAATTGTTATTTGAAGTTTGATAAAATGATGAGGTAGCCTTATATTAGCGAGGAAGGTGTCTTTATTTAAAATAAATATTTCTCTTGCTAAGGAGATATTTTACATTATATTATAAAATAAAACCACATTAGTGTTCAAAAGATATATTTTTCAGATAAATATAAGGTTTAGGGCAAGATTAATACATTATTCATAAAATATTATAATATCAGTGAATTTTCAATTGGTTATGAAGATTGGATAAAGCATTTACCAATGTATTTGCTATATTGTTTATTTGAACAATTTTTCTAATTTGTCATTAATGGAGTATCATTTATACCACTATAAATTTGAAACTATTGCTTCATGAACAAAATGCATGGTAAATTGGCGAGCAGGAGTAACAATTAGGGCATTCTAAATGAGAAAATGTTTTATAAATTATCTGTAATCAGAATCAAGAATTTTAAGACATTGTTCTCAGACAAAAATCAATGATTCCAATATCATTGCTACATTTGACATCACTTCCATTATTTCATTACATCAATGTGGTCTACTACTGTCTTTCGATCGTTTGAAACATTTTCTCCATATAAAGTCATCTAGCAATATGTATCTACTGGAAGCTGCAAATGATCGTTGATCGTTTTGTTCCTTTTACATGGATAGAATATAGTTAATTCAGTATATGTATATGGAGGGTTTGTAGGCTAGCAATTAGGGTTCACATCTCGTGTTACAATAAAAACGTACTGTCTTTGATGAGGGCTCTCTTTTGCAGAAGAAAAAGGATGTGTGGTTGGCCATTGGTAGTTTAAGACCAAGGCATGCTCAACCCAAGATTGCAATGCTTTCCTAAAACCCGATAAAACGATTGGTAAGTTTGAGCCAGGTGTATGCGAGGCATCGCGACACTAAGCTCGCCCCGTCTGTCTCTCTCTCTTTTTCTTTTCTGTCTCCCCATCTCAGCCCCCCAGAGACCAATATAATGTACCTGGAAAAGAGAAAGAGCACAAGAGTGCGCCATCGTTCCGCAGCATATACATCTCCGATATTATAATACTCAAAGGAGAGTTATCTACATGGTTATAAAGATTAACAGAAGAAAGAACTTTATTACCAATATATTTTATTTCTGATACTATTGTCAGATTTTAATTGTACAATTTGTACACAATCTGTCGTTACAAAATTTACTAACGTTCTATGATTTGCTTTTTGTCCCCTTGTTCGCGCGTCCCTGCCACATCGGCTGGCTGGCATGGCATTCAACTGTTTGCTGTTCGTAGGAGCAGGACTCCTCATCCAAAGACAAATCTTCCAAGGAGAATGGGTCTAGCCGTAAAACATCTGGGTAAGTATATTCAATATATTATAACGATGTTAATTAATGCTTTGTGCTCATTATTTTTTCTAATAATAATAAAAAATAATTTATTTTTAACCAATAAAATATAGATACTTGAGAGCACAAAGTATCCTAGATTGTTAAGGTAAATTTAAGAACATAATTAAACAATTTGTTTTATTCCATACCTTGCCCTAAATTATATTTTATATAATATTATTGCAGAATATTCAAAGTTTTTATCCAGTTAGAATCTATAGAATATGAAACTCTGGGGATAATAAGAGAATTGGATATTTATTTCCTTAAGTATTTTCTAATTAAGTTTATTAAAAATTAAATTAAAGTTATAGATTTTGAATTTGATTCTCCAGATTTCTGCTAAAAGTACAATAAAACTAATATCCAGTACTCTTATGTAACATTGTTTTCAATAATATATATTTTTCTCAAAAGCGCCTATAAGGCTTTGTTGAAATTTTAACATTCTAAATTAAATTGTGTATTTAATTTTCTGTGAAAATATCAAAACAGTTATTTTGCGCACATATATAGCTATTTGAAGTTATATTCTCTTTGTTATAGACCCCATACAATTAGTGTAAATGCTGGTTATTTTCATAATTCCAAAGGTTAAACCCAAAGATGGTAAGTATTTAGGAAGATTATCTGTATTACAGATTCTGTTACAAATGTGCAATATAGTAAGTGCTAATTAATGGAGATTCTAAGTGTAAAAAAGGGATGGGAATAAAAATAGTATTTCACAAAAAAAAGTTAATTTTGTTATTTATTACAGAATGTTACACATTATTATATTTAATGAGCTAATTCATTAGCAAGGAGCTTCATATGTGATATAGCCACTATCTGCTCCGTACCATGTACGACCTTAGATTTATTTTATCTTATCTTTCAATGGTCGTGTTACATTTATGCGTATTTCATAGATTATTTTCTATACATTCTCTCATATGTTCCTTCTTTGTATGTTAGTAGATTTTAACATATGTACTATTGTATTTCTTAATTTGTTTGTAAATAAAATAATTTCATTCGTTAAAAGATTATCTAGATTTTGTATATTTTTTATTGTTTAAAATTATGTGAAACTACATAGAAAAGAATAACTGAATTCCTATATTTACAAAGTTCGTACCAATATAAAAGTTATGTGATAATACCGAAATTATGTTGCGCAAGCGAAATTGAAATTGATTAGGAAAATTCATTTATGATACAAAATATAACATTATATGTGATAAATTGAGAGAAATGTTTTTAATCTAAAATGTTCTGTTTTGATTTTTTTATTTTTAGGAAGAGTAAACATCGGTCTCGTTCCCGTTCTCGATCGCGAGACCGTAGGGAGAAGGATCGTCGCGATCGCGACAGAGACAGGGACAGGGATCGTGACAGAGACAGAGATCGTGATCGTGATCGTGATCGTAGACGCAGATCAAGATCAAGAGATCGAAGAGACCGTGATAGAGACAGAGATGGTGACAGAGATAGGGATCGACGAGACAGAGACCGGGACCGAGATAGAAGAAGGAAACGATCACTCACACCAATTACACTTCCTAGAGCGAGACCACCATTTGGAAAAGGTGTCAGCCCCCTTGGAATGTAAGCGCTCTTTAACAATATTATAATTTTTTAACTATTAATTGTTTTATCACTATACTTTTATTTATAAAAAGTAATTCTTATTAATATCGTATTTTTATGTATTTTATAGTAGAAACGATGAATTAACGCCGGAGGAACGGGATGCACGAACAGTATTTTGTATGCAGTTAAGTCAACGCATACGTGCACGGGATTTAGAGGAATTCTTCTCCAGCGTTGGAAAAGTTCAAGATGTTCGGCTCATCACATGCAACAAGACAAGAAGATTTAAAGGGATAGCATATGTTGAGTTTAAGGATCCTGAAAGCGTTACCCTGGTTAGTTAGCAAAAATAATGTAATGTATTGAAAAATTTTTTGACATCACATAATATTTCATTTGTTCCTAGGCTCTTGGATTATCAGGTCAGAAACTCCTCGGCGTTCCCATAGTGGTACAACACACTCAAGCCGAAAAAAATCGTATGGGCAACTCTATGCCAAACCTGATGCCAAAGGGTCAAACAGGTCCTATGAGATTATATGTTGGATCTCTTCATTTTAACATTACCGAAGATATGCTCCGTGGTATTTTCGAACCTTTTGGAAAAATTGACAACATTCAGTTAATTATGGATCCGGAAACGGGTCGAAGTAAAGGCTACGGATTCTTAACCGTATGTGTCAATAAACCTTATTAAATCCTGTACTTTATATTACATTATTTTCTTTTATTGTATGTTTCAATGTTTACAGTTTAGGAATGCTGATGATGCGAAAAAAGCTTTGGAACAATTAAATGGTTTTGAACTTGCTGGCAGACCTATGAAAGTTGGTAATGTCACAGAACGTACGGATTTAATACAAGGACCTTCACTTCTTGATACCGATGAACTAGACAGGAGTGGAATTGATTTAGGTGCTACTGGAAGGTAAAATAGACTTCTTATGTGAAATAGAAGTGTATTTCAAATATTGATCATTTAATATTTTATTTAAATATTTTCTAGGTTGCAATTAATGTTCAAATTAGCAGAAGGGACTGGACTTGAAATTCCTCCTGCAGCTGCAAATGCTTTAAATATGGCACCTGTTATGTCTACGCCACAACCACCTCCGCAAGCTGCTCCCCCCATTGCAACTCAGTGTTTTATGCTATCAAATATGTTTGACCCGCAAAAGTAGGTTACAACAATTCTTCATTTAAATAATTTAAAAATGCATATTTGTAGACCCGATGGTAGATTTTCCGTTCTTTCATTGGGGGAACGTATATGCTATATTAAAAAAGTTACTTTCGATATGTCATATGTAGGGTTATGCACATATGTCAAATAATAATAACTTTACATATTATTATTAGAGGTGTGCGAGAACCTGACGGTCGCAACGTGTTCTGATCCAATATTTTTGGGTTCTCGCTCACCATTAATTATTACCCAGTCTGATGTATGACACACTAAATTTAAAAGGATTAAATAACAACTAACAAAAGTATATATTGTTCTGTTTCAGCGAAACGAATCCAAATTGGGCGAAAGAAATTCGTGATGATGTGATAGAAGAATGCAACAAACATGGTGGTGTATTGCACGTTTACGTAGATCAAGCCTCTCCTCAAGGTAACGTCTACGTAAAATGTCCATCAATTGCAACAGCGGTTGCAGCCGTTAATTCATTACACGGTCGATGGTTTGCGGGTCGCGTAATCACTGCCGCATATGTACCAGTTGTAAATTATCATTCACTATTTCCTGATGCGATGACCGCCTTACAATTGTTGGTCCCAAGCGCGCCACGAAGAGGAATGTGATCTTAAATATCCAAAACGGACGTATGAACTTGTAAATTCTTATAGTATTACATTTTTTCTTGTCGATTTAAGCTAGAAAGAGGGAATTTTTGTTAATGTAATGATATCGTTAAAATGTCAATGTAACAGAACGTACGAGAGTAATGTCGCGGTTATGTATTGCTATTTGCGCGTTTAGATGTCGAAGTGTTCTTTGTTTCGTTTTAATTGAAACGTAATGAAATATTTTACCAATGTGTCAATCGATTGGTATTCAGTATAAAGTTTCGACTTCTACCTATCCATGAGTCATTAATTTTGACAAATTAATACAGAAAAATTATCCTTGATACACATTTTAACTGTTACACTTAGTATATGAACAAAGGGTTCATTCTTAATAGTAGTTATTTATTAACACAATGCATACAGCGATTCAAAAGTATAACTCACATATATCCATGTATCATTTTATCACTTAAAAAACATGTTCATTATTGTCTGTATTACATAGTAATGAAGAACCTGGGTACTTCATGATTCCCTATTAGTATCTATGATTTTACAGAAACAATTTTTGGTTATTGAGAATTTTAATCTGTTGCAATGAAAGTAAAGGACAAAAAAATCGAAATTTTCAACATATATACATACAAAGCATACAATATAGAACTTTCTATGGAAATCTATTGTGACTATGTCAAAATTTACCGATACTACCTGTTTAAGAAAAATATACATTACATTATTAAGAAACATCGTAGAACAGTCCGGAAAACAAGAGGTCTGCAGGTAGCAAAGAGCATGCATACATTCTTTTCTATATGTGAATAAGGGCAATAATCATAACAATAGTGACGAGCATTTTTAATAATACTGATGATAAAATAAATTGGCGCAAAGCTAATACTTAAGGCTCTAATTATATCATAATGCTAATATTATACATTCTTTTTATGTAATTATACAATATATATACACACAATATATAATGGCCTTTTAATCACAGTGTGTTCGTAAGCTAGACCCTCATTTTTTTTAATATTTTAGAGAAAGAGATTGTCTATGAACATTCACAATTATACAAAAAATTCTGACTTTCAATTATTCATTTGAGAAAAGAAATACGTATACATTTCTGTTGATTTTATTTACATATAGATATTTAATATATCGTTAAGTTATGCAGAACGTTTGGTCTACAGCCAAATAAAAATGTGCGTAGCTACACAGACTATCAAAAGGGCAATTAGTATGTTTAGCGTTTCGTCATTAATCCTGCAGGCCTCTATTAATTAAGAATCAAACGTGTTAAATTGTACAAAATGTTTTGTAAAGTAACGTCAGTCATTCATATATATAAATACTAAAGTAAACTTCGTATCTCTGAAGCGTGAGTGTAGACTTTGATAAATTACACAGTAAAGTCAATGTGATACGCAATGTGTATGTGAAAATCTTCTTCTAGTATGCAAATGTAAATTCGCAACTCTCAAATATTTGTTCGTTCGTCTGATAATTTGAAAGACTAATGTGCGTAAGATTTCCATTTCTTATTGTAGAATAGGATATAAAGATTCTTTGTTACCCATTTGTTGTACGTATTTGATCGAGACTACAAATCTTATTTTAAAAATACTAGCAGGTAAAAATAATATGTATAATTCATAAAAATTCTTCAAAGTTGTAATTATTGTTTAACTTTTCGTAGTACAAGGGTTATTATAAAAAACGACATAGAAAATCGGTGAGTTGGATGCGGCTGCACTTATATCACACCAACATAAACTGAGCAACGTGATCGTGTTTCTCTTGTCTCATTATTTTGTATTATATTTTTATAATTCATTAAATGTATCCTTTATTTTGTATGCAACGAAAAATTTGACTTCACTCAGTAACGCTTATTTAGTTGTTCATTTCATGAAACGTAATCGAGTAGGCTACAACGATATTCAGTTGTATCATTTCGACGAGAGACATGGAAAACATGAATGCGATGTACAGCACTTAACGACTAAATGAAAGCTCGTACGAGACCATGTACAATTTAGTAATAAATTAGATGATACATCTTTGCTTTATAGATATTGATGATAGAAATTTATAAATTCCTATAAAATACCTTTAAACATTCCTAGATTGCATTGGACTCATCAGTTCCTAAACCCTCCAAAAATTGTTAAGGATTCTTCGAGGATTATGTCTCCTATAGTCTAACTTAATAAGATTCAACTAATAAAAGATACAACTTCTTTCGAAATAAACTCACTTTTATTTAATCCATTTCAAATCAGCACATAAAGAAATATGATCACTTGGAAACACAACAGATGGAAGACCAGTATACAAGCTAACCTCCTCTATGCTTGGAATTGGGACCACTTGTTCTATTTTTAAGTTATCGGTTTGATAAAATATGTAATCCAAACATCCAGAAAAGGATCCTATGTAATTTGTATATTCTGGGGTACCACAAGCACTAGATAAATTAGTATTGTGTTTCAAATTTACATTTTCTGCAGGTTGCTCTGGACCTACAATACGTTGATAAAACAATATTTGAAATTAAAAATATTCTATGGAAATTGTAATATTGAACATTAACTTACTTGATTTCCAATCAGCATTATCTTCTGAAATATATTTCTGTGTCATTAATTGATAAACTCCACTCTCAGGTGTACTATTAAAGTCTCCACAGTATATAATATTGACATTACATTCTGGATTCTGGAAATATATATAATCAATTACATTCTATGATAATCATACCAATTTTTATTTGAATATCCTTGTAATGCAGTTACGTTTATTTTTATTTCTTTGGCAAATGCTTGCAGATATACCAGTCCGTAATATGCTTGCAGTAAACGTATATGACTTGCTTGTGGTAGGAAAAATAAGTGTGTATTGCCAACAATCAAAACTTCTGAATTTTCTTTACACCGTAATGCTACTGCCTGTAACATATTTAAATGATTAATTAACACTTTACCTACCGATAATTATGTAACAGTTATTGAAAATATACAATACCAAAATATAAAAGCTTTTTAAAAATTTTCAATAATAATAATTTTGTACAATTTTGGGATCATCATTTAAATACTATAGTGTTAATTAAGATTTATAATATTTATAATTTTTTTTAAATTCAATCTTGAGCTTTTTTGAATGTTTAGAAACATTAACACATTATAGTACCTGTATAATTGTATTTCTGTTTAAAAATGTCTGTTTTGTGTGTTCATTTTTAATCTGCAACCATACAGAATTAAATTCCTTCAAATCTGTGCCTTGTGACATAACACTACAACAGCAATCCAATATATCAAATCTATCTTTATTATAAAAAATTGCAACTCCTTCTCGGTTATCAAGTTTAGGATTATACAGGCTATCGTAATTCAATGTATGTAACGCTAATACTAAATCCTTGTTATAAACCTTTTGATCTACTTCCTGTAGACATATAATGTCTGAATTATACCCTGCAATAATTTATTACAATCATTTAAGTACATTTATCATCATAGTAAAAATGGAAAAGAAAAAAATACAAATTACCTATTAATTCTTTCATAATTAGTAATTTCCTATAATCCATAGATAATGCATATAGTGGACAATATGGATACAATGTATCCTTAGACATTTCTGTCTCAGAATATATATTTGCCAATATGTTATATGTTGTTACCCTAAAACTGTAATTAACAAATTCATAAATGATAAGTTTACGAATATATTGCCTGCTATGAAGGTTATTGTAAATGTAATTAATATTAGAATAGTGCTCTAAAATAATAACTACATGTAAAAATATCAATATTTCTATTATTATAAACACAAATACACGTATCAATATATAAAGCCATTTTAACACAAACAATTTTACTCCAGCAAAGTTGGTAACTCCAACAAAGTATACTAGATAATCAACATGCCACGTAATATTACAAATAAGTTTTTTGTTAAAAATTTACCTTTCTCCAGACAATTTACTTTGAGTAAACCTATGTCTGATCTCAAATGGACAAGGTCCTGGACCAGGTTCTACTACATTATTAGATTGAATTTCTATCGTTCCTCCAACCTGGTCATTATTTCTTGGTAAACATTCTATTTTTAAGTGGTATCCCATATCAGATACTTTTGGTGTATATACGTAACCTTCTCCAACGTGGATGAATTTAGTATCTACTTGTTTGTACCAATTAAAAGTTGATTTTTCTATATCAACGAATGCTGATATAAACGTTGTAGGATAAGTTGGAAAACCAACTAATATAGTCGATGATAATGATATTTCTTCAATATAAGGCATATTTTGTTTAATCATATATTCTTCACCAAAAATAATCAATTTTACATTTGATGAATCTTCTAACATTGTTTTGCAACTAAGATTACCATCAAGATCTGCATTATTTCTTACTAATTTGATCATTTTCGTTTCGATATTATCACCGGCGTTTATCGCAGAAACTGTACTATTCTCATCGCATTTTTTTTTATATCTCTTTAACTTATTGCTTTTTACCTTGTATATACTTGCATCTATTCTACGAAGAAACATATTTATAGGTTCATTCACGTTTCTATTAAAATTTAATTGCTTGTCGATTTTCGGATGAACATCAACGTAACGTAACGACGCGTGAAAAATGTCACTTCCTTCTTCACGAACCACAAGAACTTCGTTTCTGTCTACTTTCATCATTAGCTTCGAATATTTCCTAATCAGATGTTGAAGTACTAAGAACGGATACGAATAACTTGAACCACGTGCATACAAAGGTTGTGTTAAACTCAACATACTGAAATATGTCGCATTACTGTAGCATACATTTCTTTAAAAAAAAAAGTTTCAACATTCAGTCTTAACCTATGAAACACGAGAAGAAAAAGTTGATCACGTCTGAGGTTTCGATGCTTCCGGTACAGTGCTGCACCTTAGCGGACTGAAGCTCAACTAATTCTTTCCATCATAAACTTGAAATTTATACAGAGTGTCCAAAAACTGTTAAAGTCACGCTGTGTTTTAGTATGACAATTAATATCTCATCTTAAATTATTTAATTATTTCTAATTATTATATATATATCTTAAAGACGTCTTAAACAGGCCTGAGTTAAGACCGCAAACATCTGGCCATGAATTCTCTTTCTTTTTTTACCTTCTTCAGTCGGCATTTCATATTCGGTTGTCCGGAAAGTTCGTACCGATTTATTTTTATTTTTAATAAATATATATCGAAACTTAACACGTTAAGCGCCACGCCGAATTTCTGTGCCGTTTCGTTCAAGCCACGGTTAGCCGTCAGGCGGGCCTTGTCGGGCCGCTCGCCGATAGACGAATTAGAGTATAAACAGTCGGGTTACGTAACGCGCGCCGCGATAACAGAACGAAAAATCTGTCGCCGGTCCGTAAGGACCGACGAGGTCTGAACGACGTGGCGCTTAACGTGTTAAATGCATTGTGTTTCAATCTTCCGTCAAAGTCGGCACGAATTTTCTGGACAACCCGACAGACTATTTCTAGCACCGACAGACCGTCTATCGGTAAAAAATATTACTAATCAGCTTCGTCTTGTGACCGTTCGTACGGCTACAGCGTGACGATCAACTCAGTTAAAAATAAAATGCATACTCTCAAAATGTACTATATTCGGGACCATTATGTCTCTTCACTCTCAGCGTAAATTTTCGGCGTAGAATTTCTAATCCTTACTGGTACGTTTGTCTTGACATTCTGTACCGAACTCTTCCAACATTTTTCTACTAGACACGTTATTACACCGGACGTACATGCGTGAAGAAAAACCCGTCCAATATCCCAACATTACTACTGCAATTACGTAGCTTTTAAACAAACTTTGAAATTTTTCTGTATCTTCGCGTGAAACATGATACACAATATTGTTTAGAATGTTGCTATAATCATAATAATTTATTTAAAATTGTTCACTGCAGATACACTATGAAACACTTGATTTTCAGGCTGGTTAGTGGCATTCGTTAGTAAAATTGGCATGGCAGATTCTTTTATATTGGGTTGTCCGGAAAGTTTGTGCCGATTTTGACGGAAGATTGAAACGTAATGCATTTAAGTTTTGGTATATATTTATTTAAATTATATAAGTGTAATAATTATATAAATGCAATAATTTAATAAATATATACCAAAACTTAAATGCGCTGCGTTTCAATCTTCCATCAAAATCGGCACGAACTTTCCGGATAACCCAGTATTTTCGTGTGCTGTGACATTATCTCCTACTTACAATCATCACAAGGCATACGTTACTTGACCAGATGCGAAACTCGGGCGTTTTCCAAGACCTAGTTTATAGGGCGCATGCGTACAGGTACTTAGAGTCCTATGAACATAGCTGCAGAATGAATATTCCATGGGTGTCATCGACGTGTCTATTCGCACGCGCAGAAGATCAAATTCCTCCCAGCATCCTCACTAAATTGACAGATATAGTGTGATCCCGTGGATAGAGTACTCAAAAGCAATGGACATCGTCAAAACATCATAGCAAGAAACGTGTTTTTTGTATTATACTAAAATATCGTTAAAATCATTTTCAGTCATTGGGAGGTTGACAACGATGATTACTGCAGTGGAGATGGTTTTATGCGCGTAGATATATGCAAAAAAGGAGTATGAAAAAATACTTATAGACGAGGAAAAAAAGAGTATGCATATACGCACATTAATTGCACTCTTTTCTAATACTTATGTATAGCTAAAGGTAACACGTTTTCCACTGTAATCTTTTGGTGATGACACTGCCTTTTAGTAGTCCATTCTTAAGATCACTCTATATGAAAGATCTGTAATTTCTGAATAAACGTGTATGATTTGTTTTTTCAGGACATGTGATAGGAAAACTGATCCAATGAAAGAAGACCTCGGTTCAGTGTATTATTTAATATAATTTACTTATAAATTAATCGTGCGGATGCAGATGCAATAATGAAAACGTCAATAAGCGATACGCGTATTACAATTCGCAATCTGAAAAAGATTCTCTCTCTCTCTCTCTCTCTCTCTCTCTCTCTCTCTCTCTCCGTTAACTTTGTATTAATCTTTCTTGCATGCCTATTCCCTTCGTAATTGTATTCTCGGAGAGACTATGTCCTCAAGTCAAGAACGACAATGGTACTTGACAACATTTCAAAGAGATTTTGTATCGAATCGTTCTGATGTACATTAAAGTTACATTGTTTTCTGTGTGATCTGCAACGTATTCCATATACGTACAATCTGTTTTTAAGCGAAGTTACTCTTTCGAAGAGGGTGGGGAAAGATTTCGAAATTCTAACAGTAGCACTGTTTCACACCACTCTGAACAATAAGAGGCTCGGAGCGAAGAATAACTCTCGGATTGCACTAGACCATCATATAGAATCGGTGTGACACCATCTTAAAAAATCTGACGAAATTTCAGTACCAACATCGATTTACTTGAAACGACGTTATATCGTAATAAAAACTCACAATTCAGCCAACAATTTTCCGTTGTACCGTTTAACCATATAGTGACATTTAGTACTGTGATAGCGATAATTGACGGCGCTGTTCTATATTCACATGCTCGCGCGTACACACTCGTTCGCAGAATCATTCTCGCTGAAAATTCGTCAATGATCGATGATCGAGGGAAATCGTTTGATATGCGAACCCACTAGTCGATCTGATAATTGTCATTTTAAAAAACATGTTTTATCGTTTGCTCGTTGTATATACTTTTGATCCCATAAGGAAAAGCTGATGAATCGATTGTTACATAGAATGAGAGAATGTTTAAGCGATTAAATTAAGGAATACATATATAGATGCAGCTGTGCGTCATCTTTTATTATAAGAGAAACGACAGCGTTTAAAAGTAATCGATCAAAAAAAAAAAGTGATCTGTTGGTAAAGAGTCAAGCGATCGCATATAAATTCAATCGATCAAAAATTCACCTGTCGGTAAAAAGAACCTAGCTACCAACACGCGTTGATAAAACAGATGAGATAATAGAACGATGATTTCGTCGGCATTAAAAATTCGTGAGCATATTTTAAATTGTTATTTCTCTTCGACGTCGCAGTCTTCGTGTGAAACGCAAATCCTAACGAAATAACAGTATTATAAGTCGAATAACTCGATCGTTTTGCAACATTATGTTAACAATTAACAGCGTAACGTAGTAGAAACTATTTTGCTTTATTATAGAATGCAACATATAAAATTTAATTGCGAACGAAGTATTTGTTAATCGATCACGAAGCTTTGATTATAATTTAATCGAACATGTTTTCCATCGTTAAGCTCCATATGAAAATCATGTGTCTGAAATATGTTGACGGTCGATTGGAATTTAATTAAATATTCTCTATATGTAGTTATTTTTAGTATCAACTAAAAAAAAAAAAGATATTAAAGATAAATGTGCAACAGTCGCAACGACATGAATAATTAAATAACAAATTTCTCTTTTCCGTTTCCTTTTGTCGATGACCGTTTCTCTATTCTTGTTGTTAAACACACGCGGCCACACGTATACACACAAGCGCTCCAACAGCACACACGTAAACACAATCTTTTCTAATAGAAGAAAATAATTTACCATTAACCGTTTCATGATTATCATCAACAACTATATAAAATTATCGCGGTTCATTATTTTTTTTTTCTTTTCACTCACCAACCGTTCCGTTGATCGGTTTAGCCACCAGCATGTAGTAATTATTAATGAAAAGCGGGCTTGGTTCGACAGTTGATAAAAAAACAATATTATAAATCTATATTTCTATTCTTTAATAGTTCATACGATTTCGATGACGAGAGATGAGTACATTCTATAAACAAAAATAATTTCGTCTACCGTAAAACTGTGAAAGTTGATTGGTTTCTAAAAATAATGTTGGAAAGATGACACGAAAAAAATCAATCGAAACACACCGTGATAATTGTGCCTTAATTTGATAGTTTTTCGTTCATTGCACGAGGCTGGTGTCTGCGTCGACGCCCGAAAGAACGTTTCGCTTTCATACATTCAACAACAAATGTGTTTCAAGAGCTTACAGTTTATTAAGAAACTTCTGATCTCCATTTAATCGCTGTTCGCAGTACAAACAAATAAAAAAAGTACGCGGTTCGCATACATTTGGAGCGATAAGCGAGCGTGTTATTCGGCGTATAAAATATAAGGAAAGTGATTTAAGCTTACAAAGAGAAACAACAACAAAAAATTCATTAAATCGATTATACAGAATGCAGCCTTTATACGAACCACATCCGGCGCGCAAGTCAATGTTAAAATACCTCGGATTATTAAAAGAACCACTCTATTAAATCAGTTTCCTATATCAAAGTTCATTTCTTTCGTAAAGATCAAATCAACCGAAGAAGCAAAAAAAAAAAAAAAAGTTCATCAACGTACACAGTGGCGTGTACACGTTTCTACACGAGTACGTACGAGAAATCGATTCGTACGAAATAAAAAGAAAGTGAAAAACAAAAATAGGAGAGCACCTATCGTCATCTTTCCAACGGAGAACTGTTTAGGCGATTCTCGTGGAACGCGTTCGTTAAATGTAAGAAGCCAACAACTGCAACTGTGTGTTTTTTTGTTTCTTTTTAATGCATTCGCATATCAACCTAGATCTCGTAAAGAGAAGAATCAGTTCGAGCTGGTGTGGAAAAAATGGAAGGGGGAAGAAAAAAGAAAGAAGAAATAATAAGGGAGAAAGAAATAATGGTTGGATAAACAACTTCTAGGACATAGAGGATACGCGTACGCGCAACCACGCACGCACGCACAGATACACACACACACACACACACGCACGCACACGCGCACACATTGCACCGTTCATTATGGTTCCGTAGAGAATTGTATTATAGAGTACAAAGAACTCTATCGCTTCGCTCGTGTCGCAACGAATTAACATAATCGCTAAACTGTTACTTCTTTCTCTTTTCTTTTTTTTTTTTGTTTCTTTTCTTTTTTCTTTTTTATTTCCATCAACAGGGACACCGTGCAAATCCGGAAAAGGAAAACTCGCGTTTACGAGACATCGTCGGACAATGAAATCCAGCTGCTGCTGTTTTAATCGTTAAGAAAAGACCCTCCGCATACGTGTCGATCCCCTTCTTCTATGGTAACGATGTAATCGGATCTCCTTCCTCGTTGTCCTTCCACCAATGTTACCGGCTTCTCTTTCTCCGTTTCTGTCTTGTACAAGTATCGTTCTTCGTCTTTCTTCTATTCTTCTTTTTTCTCTCTCTCTCTCTCTCTCTCTCTCTCTATCTCTTGATCTATGTATATCTCTCTCCATTTCATCTTCTCTGTATTCCGATTCTTCGAGTTCATCGTAGTCTTTCCGACGTCGTACATTTAACGCGGCCCTTGCGGATTGTTTTGTATTTCTCTGACTCTTGGCTATTCTACATGTGGATTCTTCAGTTGTCCGACAAATTCGCTGAAATTGTTTGTCCCCGCGTGGTGGTACAATATATTCTCCTATTTACTCTTCCTTCGCTGGCTCTTTCTTACCAAGCGGTATCGCGGCTTTCACCCTGAAACAGCAACAGAAACGGAAATATTCGTATCGATCGTCTACATCGTACCTATTTTTCTCTAAGAATATCGCGAACGTCATTTCTCCCGTATACATTCACACGGTGTTACGTTATTTGCACCGAGTTCACGTTAACACTTTGACCGCCATGTCAACCACATGCGGGTGACAGAATTATTTGGCCAGATTTAAATTTTTCCGCTAACGCATTCGTTGTACCAAATCTGTTTAGGGTCGGGAAGACGTAAGAACGTCGAAGGAGTATCGTACATGCTGACTTTTCAATTCTTATTTCGTTAAACAAATTATACTGACTTTATGGAACATTTCAGGTTGCTACTTTGACAGTTAAAGTGTTAATATTCTTTAAACGACGTTCGTTACGTGCACGAAAAAAATAATGGTTGTTCGTAATCCGAAACAGTTCACTTTACCAATAATAGTTATTATTATTATTCAAGAAATTTCTTCAAAATTTACCAATCCCTGATTTCCATTTGAAATCAATATTTTATTAATGATCTTTTTCTTTTCTTCCAAATATTTTTAAAGTAACTATTATTTCCGGTCCCTTTTTCAAACATAAAGAGTAATTCGAATAATCTTGCTATTTAAAGATAAATTGTTAGCAAGAGATTACAGATTTTCCTACGAGTTTGAACTGATCCAAACAAATTCAGTAAACGAATTGATAAAGCGAAATTCTGGAATGTTGAGTTTGCTTCACATTCTAGAAGTTTTTGACCAACACCGGAGAAACTTTCAAGCGTTTATCTTCCACGACAGCAGGATGCGCCCTGCGGCTAGGAAAAGATATTAACACATTGGACGCCGGCGACATATGAGCCGTTTAATTAATTGTGGCCTCATTTGCTTGTTTCAAAACCTTATACAGTTTCGTAAAATAGTAATATTTTGATTGAATATTCGTCGTGTACAATATAATAGAAATAAAATCGTTCAAGCTTCCGGTTTCAATTTAAGTGCAGACTTACAAAAGCCGCATTATCGCGGAGCCCGGCGCTCAATGTGTTAAAAAGTGTTCTAGCATGTTAAATTGATAAGTAAAAGGACGAGCATCCGATGGTTCTTGTATTAACACTTTAACTGCCAGAACAACAACCTCAAAAATTCCACAAAATCAAAGTAATTTATTTGATGAAACAACAATTTAAAATTTAAAATGTACGACACATAGTTATCCTTCGACCTGCTCGTATTCTCCAGATTTCAACAAAATGTAGTGCAACGATTATATTAATGTACAAATTTATTTTTAAAAATGGACAAATTACTCTGTCACCCATATGTGAGTGATATGACAGTCAAAGTGTTAAAAAAGAAAAAAACCGATACTCGTTTAAAACTAAAAGCTAGTTGAGGACTATTTGAATTCGCATGACGTTGCTTCGCGCACACAAGGTGTTGTTTTTATCGATCCGTGCATACTACATGATGGCGCAGCGTCTTGCAAGAGCAGCAACCGCTAATCCTCCTGTCTCATTCGACGCTGATACGATACCGATGTTAAGATACCGTCTAGTTTAATAGAGAACCCTCTCCAGAACGGCCACCCATGACCGGTACACGATAATTGGCTTGCATTGAGCAGTGCAAGGGAAACCACGACTCTGTCCGGCCTGCACACGATGACCTCGCTCGCGAACTTTGCGTTCGCATCTCGTCGAACGAGTATTCTCTGTCTCTCTGTAAACGTTAAAGTAAACGGTTCTGCTTACTTAGCGGTGAGTTCGTTGATGTTGCCATACACCATGGCCAAATTCTGATCGATTTGCGCCTTGTTCGTCTCGTACACCTTCGGTAGCGTGAAGAGGCTTACCACTTCTGAAACAGGAATCGTCGAAAAAGAATAGTAAATAAAAAAAAAAACAAACTATTTAATCTTTTCTGCCCGCAGTTTATGTAATTAGAGCGGAAGGAATCGAACCATATTTAGAACTTGGTTGCCCAACGAGAACAATGACCTCGTTATCCGTTCTGACGCGGTAAATCGCAAATTTAGGTTCTCCGTGTCCAAATTCTCTGTGTCCTATTAATATCATCGCGAACGTACGTATACAGAGTGAGAGCCAATAGATTTGTCCACGTTGAATATCTCGGTTCTTTGTAATAAGTTCATTATTATCGCGTGCACAGAGATGTTTCGCATCGCAAGCAGACTTACAGTAGCTCACGAAAGTATTCGGACACTCTTTGAATTTGTATAACATTTTTAAGATTGAACCAAACGTCTTGATTTTTCTGGAGCAATTAGAACCATTGATTTACTAAATGATATGCGAAAAGGATTTTGTAACAGTTGCAATTGGTATGAATTACATGAAAAATATAAAAAACATTCTTTAAACATTTTTCATTTGAGTCACGTATAAAAAATTTTAAAGCCTCATTTTGTAGATCTATGATAATTATACATATGCAGAAAAATTCATTGAAATCGATCGACGTACACACGAGCTGCACGCCATAAAAAATGGTGCAAATCGCAATTTTTCACGATATTCGGTCAGTTTCTGTTTAAACTCCACAAATTCTTACAACTTTCTACGCGTGTCGTTTTTTTATGCGCTAATCGATTTCAATGAAATTTTCAGCATGCGTATAACTAACACAGGTCTGCAAGATGCATATTTTAAATTTTCATTACGAGTTAAAATAAAAATGTTTTAAAAAATGTCTTTTTTATTTTTTCCTGTAGTTTCTTCCAATTAGAATTGTTTCTAAATTATTCTTGCGTATCATTTAGTAAATCAATACTTCTAGTTGCTCCAGAAAAGTCAAGTCGTTTGGTTGAATCCTTAAAAAGTTATTTAGGACTGAAGAGTGTCCGAATACTTTCGTGAGCTACTGTACGTGTTAAGCGGAAACGTAGAGGAGGTAGGTCTCCAGAATTTTTAGAGTGAAAACAACCTCGGACCGGAAAAACTTCGCGTTCTATTTTCCGAATAATTCACCTAACTTAATGATCTCCGCGTATCGTTTCTAACGTACAGGAGTTCGTTATATTACTGCAGCGCATTTCAATTACGAGAATTATATCGGTAGACAGGTGTTTAGCGTGCACCGTCATAATAAGACGTTAGAAACTGCATTGACAGTAAAACGGCGAGAACGTTAAACTGTTAAGTGGCATATTTTATAAATACAAATAATCGGAGTCATTTTTTGATTAAATGTTTCTTTTACTGAGCACTTTGCCGACCGGCGATTATTTCAGAATATTTTAAGTTCATAATCCATCACTGAAAACTTCTTAACACTAAACCTACCGAGCAATAAAATGGGTTGGTGTATATTCTCTTATAAAAATGTCGAGAATTAATTTATTTGGATTTTGTGGAATTTTTATTGCAATGTATGGTGGACTAAAAAAATCTATTGAATCGATTTCTGTGAAGACAATTTTATAACCTCAATAATTGCAAAATAAAAATTTTGAAAAGGATCATTCGACCCTCTGTGGTAGGTTTAGTGTTAATGGATCATAGCCTATTAATAGGCTTTTCAATATTAGCGCTGTATCAAAATGAAGTTTAAAATTCTACTTTTACATGCCAATTTGTAACAACATTGTTAGACAATATTATTGGGGATGCATTGTTGATCCGCAATAAAAATTGCTGTGAGCGTTGAAAGACCCATTAAAAAGTTTTCAGTCATGGATCATGAGCCTTACAAAAATTCTGAAATAATCGCCGGTCGATAAAGTGTTAAACAAGTCTTTTATAGAGCTATAGCAATTGTAGTTTTTCGCACAATGTGAACCAGTCAACTCTACTACCTCGAAATAATTTACTAACTACTGTTACGTGCTTCAATCTTTCAAAATCCATAAAGTGTCGCGACAAAGTTTCAAATATCGTACGTTCTGCGGCACTTGCAACAAAAAATATTCTAGATCAGTCGCGTTACTTACGGAGGATTAGCAGAGTCAAGCCATTGAACCAAGAACCTATGTAGGTGAAGCACCAAAGCAAGACGCCGAATTTCAGCGAGTCGACGAAATCCTCGACGAGGAAAAGCCTGCGAAGTTCATTGACCGCTGCGTTTGCATGCGCGACCGCTACGTCCGCGACTTCGTGCACCTTTTCCGTTGGCACTGTTAAGTCCAGCTCCAAGATGTCCCTGAAATTTTCAACACGACGAAACCATTATTATATCGTTCACTCGGATTTTCGGTAGTTCGCAAACTGGAGTGAAAACGGAAAACTCTTTCGCGTTCGCCGGCGAAAGAGAGACGCTTACTTGAATGGATGTCCATCGGATGTCTTCTGGATGGCTTGAAAGACTGTCTTGTAGATCCTGAATGCAACGGTGCCGATGAGGGTAACGAGAGAAATATAAGCGAGGACGCTGATCAGGCTGAAAGAGGCCAGCGAGAGGAGCACACAGAGTATGGCTCCAAAAACGGGGCCTGTTTTCTTTGGGTCGCGCCAGTAGATTAAATCTGCGACTAAAAAACATAAAACAAACAATCACGTTAATCACGCTGTTTTTCACACTGGTCCATAGTCTACAACAATAACCGCCTGATAAATACGGATTTCGGACTGCGTTGTCAAATGCATTTGATGTGGACAAAAGAAAACAGTTCGAGCAGTATTCGGAGACATAACCAGGAGATAACTTTACGAAACATCAAGCGGACAAGAATACGCAAGCAGACATTATTACCGTACACGCATACTGTCTACGTTGCAGAACTGTCCTTGAAATCTTGGTCGTATCAGACTGTCGTTCCTTCGGATAAGCTCCTAAAAATTTGCTTTTCCATACATGTTTCCGAAACAATTCGGAAAACTAAGAGGTAAAACTTATCGGAGGAATTCGGTGAAAGTCTTTGGAACTTCAAGTAACAGAGGCGAGATTCTAAACTGAAAATTTCGCGTTATCTCCGATGCGGAAGGTTGTAAATCGCGAAACCACAAATGGCGTTTCTCAAAATTTTATTTTACCCAACTTTTCCTACCTACGGAGCCTTCAGTTTTTCCCTGAGCCGTTTACAATTTCATATTTCGATTTAGTTTTTTTCACAGTAATATTACGCGATCTTTAAGCGTACTTAGAGAAACGACTTCTTAGTATCTGAGCTAGCGCTAAACCCTTTGATCCATTCTCATCACAAGATGGTTGTTACAATAGCATCTCCCCAAGTACCCAGATTGTCCTCAAACTGAAACAACGAAAGTGGCACACCAGCAGGCAAGACCGCTCCGTCTTTTCTTTCGGAAAGTAGACTATAGTTTTTCAGAGAATTCAGACAGCATAAGTTTCAGCTCGAAAATCGCAACCCTCTTGGTCTATTTGAAGGATACCCGAGGTCGGTTCGGGTCGCGAAAATTTTTCGAACAAGACTATCAACGATTCTTCGGGGCTCTGCAAAGTCCACATGTCTCCACATGTTTAACCCTTTGGACTCGAATGGTGACTCCGAGGCACCATTGAAAACAGCCGCAGTATTGTTTAAAACAATTTTTACATCGCTATGCGTGTGCCAAAGAAATTCGTAAAAATTGGATTGTCGCAAGGCTGAGTAATACTAAAAGAACTTTGTATCCATAGGATGAAATACAGTGAATAACTTTAATATTCGGACACTATACTATTTTGTCGCATTGTAATTTTGTTCACGGTGAAGAAAAAAAAAATTAATTCTAAATTACATTACCGTATAGGGTCTAGTTAATAAAAGTATAATTTTTATTTATATAATTACTAACGTTTACTAAGTATTCTATTTTAAACGAAACAATGTCTAATTTTAATGTGACAATAATATTCGGACACCTCGGAATGCAACAATTTGCGTGAGCTAGTGTGATATTTAATGCGATTGCGAGGTACGTTTACAAGCATTACAGTATGTGTAAACTGTCTCGAGCCTCAGAAAATCAGTTGTGTTTAGATATTAGCTAAGTTCACTGGTAATAATGGGACGTAAGAGGAACACTTCATACAACGTACGCCAACTTGTCATTTTTCACATTGCAAAAGGTGAATCGTATAGGAAAATTGCAGCAATGCTTAACCGTTTGAGTGCGCACGTTTTGCCAAAATTGCGAAGAGCGCGATAGCGCTTCTTTTTTGTTATGCCAAGAATGCGTAAAGCGCAATAATGCTGCTCTGAATCAGTAACAGTTGTGTGTCCAGTAAAGCTCATTGCGTCCGCGGAACATATGATTTCTATATGTTAATAATATTATATATTTCAAATCTGTTGTCTTTTTTCTCTGTTAAATAACGGTGAGACCAATGCTTAATATTTGGAGTGAAACTGACTCGGAATCGTGCATTGATGATGGTGCAAATTTGTGACAACGCTTTGTATAGCAAACCACTCGTGTAAAGGATCATAAAAAATTATTTGTGTTAATTTGAGTGAATTATAAGTGCTTTTTACTACTTTTATCCACAAAATGAATTTACAGATTTAAGTAAATAATTGGAATTTTTTTTAAATTTTTGTTGCAATGCAATACAAGTGAGTTTATTGTATGAAAAATGTTTTCCATTTTTTCCTATACACGCGCAATTAGAGCCGCAATTTTGGCATAGGTTCGAAAAAATCCGTCCGCAGCCAAACGGTTAAAATTAGTAAAAGTACAGGGGAAGATATTATTAAAAGATTTAAGTATGAAGACCGAATAGAATCTATTCCGCAAAGAGGCCAACCGAAAATATTGGACACGCGAGGTAAAAGAAAAATTATAAGAAAAATAAAGAAAGATCCTACATTAAGTGCACCAAAATTAGCTGCCAAATTATTAGAAGAGGCTGGGAAGAAGGGCACCCCCAAACAATACGCAGAGCGTTTAAAGAATGTGGTTATAATGGACGAGTTGCTCGGAAAAAACCGTATGTGAATGAAACTAATAAAAAGAAACGATTAAACTTTGCGAGAGAATTTATTTTAAAAGAAGATACGTGGTGGAATGACGTTATTTTTAGTGATGAGAATAAATTCAACATTTTTCGATCGGATGGGCGAAGAATGGTGTGGCGAAAGAAAAATGAAGAATTCAAAATTAAAAATACGAAGCAGACTATAAAACACGTCGGTGAAAACGTACTTACATGAGGATGTATCTCAACATTTTGAACGGGTGAATTAATTTTTATCGATAACATAATGAACAAAAATGTATACCTCAATATTTAAAAAAATAATTTACGTAAAAGTGCAATAAAAATGGGGATTCAGAATACATTTAAGTATTATCAAGATAATGAGCCCAAGCATAAGGCACGTATTGTACAGGAATATCTGCTGTATAATTATCCAAAATTATTACAACCTCCACCTCAGTCTCCAGATCTGAATCCTATAGAGAATTTATAGGATCAACTAGACCGACGAATTAGAACAACTGCAATAACATCTAAAGAAATGTTAAAAGAACGACCGAAAGAGGAATGGAATAATATCAGTAAAGAATATTTGAAAAAAATAATTTGCAATATGCCTCAACGATTAAAAGTGGTCATTCGTCAAGAAGGATATCCTACACCATATTGAATTACTTTCCGTTTGTAAAAATTACTGCAGAAACTATCAGTTTTTAAAAGTGTCCGAATATTATTGTAACGTTAAAACCAAACGTTGTTTCATGCGAAGTATAATATTTAATAAACGTTAGTAATTACATAATTAAAATGTATACTATTATTAACTAGACCTTACGTAGGAATATAATTTAGAATTGTTTTTCTTCTTCATCGTGAACAAAATTACAATACGACAAAGTAAAAATTTTATAGTGTCCGAATATTGAAGTTACTCACTGTAGAAAATATGCCTTGGGTTTCGAGTTAAAACAGCTTCGAGTGCAAAGGGTTAACACGTGCTCGCCGACCGCGCCATATGTTGGTCGGTTCGAAAGATCGCGACGGACCCTGTTCCCGCGGAGCCCTCGGGAAACGGTTTTTAAACTTACAGGTAAACTCCTTGTTCTCCGGAAGATCCATCGCGGAGCCTTTCGATTTATTTCGCCGCGACATGTTCGTGAGGAAACGGAAGATGTTCGATCGCGACCCGGACAACCGTCGTAAGCGAAGAAAGCTCCCGGAGACACTGCTGGCCTCTAGTTCCGCTCGCACATGGAACTAGCTTTGAACATTACGAGGTGGCCTGACGGTTCACTACGTGTACGTACGAGTACAGAACAACGAGGCCAAGTGGGAGAACGGTCGAGGAGCGGGACAGGGAGCTAACTGGAATTGGAAAAGGAAAGGGAGAAGAATCAGCGGAGAAGGGAGAACCAGTAGAATAATCAAAAAGAAGAAAGACAAGACTACGCGCGGTGAAAGAGGGATGCCTATCACCGGTACTTGCGAGAATCTCGAACTTCAGTCGAACGGATCCCGAGCATACCAACGCACACGGTAGACCGGAATACCGTTTTTCATAGTCAAAATCATTTCGACGTTATTTTACCGTTTAAGATTGCTAGTAGTATCGCAGCACGTTAATGCTTTAACTGCCCAACCAATAGCCTAAAAAATTCTATAAAATCAAAGTAATTTATTTAATGCAGCAATAACTGAAAACTTACAATGTCTGACACATAGTTATCCTTCAACCTTCTTATAGTCTCCAGATATAAATTAAATCTAGTGCAATATATATATTAGCGTACAAATTTATTTTTAAACATGGACAAATAATTCTGTCACCCATATACGGGTGACATGGCAGTCAAGGTGTTAAATTCGTCTCGACATCAGCTAGAATATTACGAAAATATACATTACGATAGAAGAAATCGCGTTCACCTCCATTTTTGTAGAGGAAATGGTATTTCATGGTAGAATCGCATTTTCTGGTCAGATGAAAAATATCGATTTAACTTTAATAAAAATGGATAAGCAAAGGGGAAATTATTAACTAAACATGTCTATGAATCCTGTATTTTTTAACCGTTTAAAAAATTCTTTAATTGTGATCGAGTAATTGAAATGTATTTAGTGATGTGAATAAGACTGTAATTTAAATCTGTCATTTGATGTTCTGTAATGGGTGCTCGCAACGATTAGTTTCACTTCGAGTTTCAAGCATTTATCTTCGGCACGTTATCACTAGAAAATTATCTAAAATAAGTAACATTTCGGGCTCTGAAGGGTCGTCGCTAGGAGAAAGAAATTTTCTGAAAAAATTTATTTTCTTTTGCCAGAGAAATTGAGTTTCTGGCCTACCGTGCAACGACCCCGGCTAGCAAATGAAAAATAAAGAAACATACGTTTACCTGGCCAGTGACGAAACACTGACTCCTAAGCGGGACAGGTTTTATTTTTCGTCGTATCGTGTCAACGAACCGATCGATCGAGGTCTCGTTGTCAGAACATTGCTATGAACACAGGTGGGCAGAGACACTTGATACAACAGAGACATTACAGAACGATTATGTATCGGCGGAGAAGCGATCAATGGCAGCAGCTGATGCTCGACGGCCTCGAAAGACTCCTAATAATAGAAAGAGCAGGTGGATCCTCGAATTTTGTATCAGCGAACGACGGCTTTGTCTCTAATCCAAAAAGGACGACCTATTAAACCGTTTCCAAGGCCTCGTCATAGTCAACCGGAATGCACGCACCGTTCTCGTCTAATTCTGCCAAACGGATTTATATCGTATGTCGCAATTCCCGATTGAAATCACCGAAAGAGGTGCAATCGAGAAGACTCTGGCTCTAATTGCGAGCTAATTGTTTTGTTCGAGCGAGGCGCGCGGTTCTCGATCGGAACGATGTCGACCACGCACGGCGTGATATTTTAACGATCTACTTGGGAAAAAAGTCAATTTAGACAATACACTCTCTATGGAGAAGAAAACAATACCAATCGAGTTTTTAATACATCCTCTGCCGACCATTATTTTATAATTTTTCAAATTCCATGGTTCTTGGCTGAAGATTTTCAACAGATTCTTCAACGGTAACAAGTTCATTGAAGAACGAGCAAATCATCTCCTATAACCTCTTCTAATAATTTTCTTTGGGATCATTGCTTAAAATTAGTAAAAGTACAGTGGAAGATATTATTAAAAGATTTAAGTATGAAGATCAAATAGAATCTATTCCGCAAAGAGAATAAGAACGAGCAAATCATCTCCTATAACCTCTTCTGATAATTTTCTTTGGGATCATTGCTTAAAATTAGTAAAAATACAGTGGGAGATATTATTAAAAGATTTAAGTATGAAGATCGAATAGAATCTATTCCGCAAAGAGAATAAGAACGAGCAAATCATCTCCTATAACCTCTTCTAATAATTTTCTTTGGGATCATTGCTTAAAATTAGTAAAAGTACAGTGGGAGATATTATTAAAAGATTTAA
>CM052097.1:17594324-17659900 GCA_028453745.1 Agapostemon virescens | reverse complement strand
TCCTATAACCTCTTCTAATAATTTTCTTTGGGATCGTGATGTAAATGCTGCTTTTTCATACAGCGCGATTATTGACGATCCTATTAATAGGTTTCCAGTATAGGTCAATTGTTAATTGTCCATATAGTGCATGTATGTGTACCTTTTCCATAAGCAATTTTAAAATCAGAAGTTGCTCGTTGAGTTTATTGCGTTGCGTGCTTGGAAGACTAACGCATCAAGTTTTTTAATAAAACGACGAGGTTTATACGTGTCTTAAGTACACTAAAAAAAAGTGGTAAATATGCTCATGATATCATCGTAATGCACCGGTATAATGTATGTTTATAAAAGGTGCACAGAGTTTATAATGTCCGTTTCGAAGCGAGACTAGGATAGTTAGAATTTAAAAGCCGTGTGCACATTAAAATAAGTTTATTACGATGATATCGTGAACATGTTTAATGCTTATCACTCTTTTTACTGGATTCAAGACACGCACACGCCTTTTTTGATATTGAAAAACTTGTCAACTTACAAGGGAACATATTCAGATGCGAAAATCCGATTTTGATGAAACTTATGGGAGCGACTATATTTATTATTTATTTATTTTAACTTTTGTTAAAATTTTCTTGTGCGACTACATTTCCCAGTGAAAAACACACAATTTAAAAAACAATTCAAATTTTTCCGACCTCTGGTTTCCGAGATATTTCAAAAATACCCCAACTTTGAGGGCTGTTGTCACTCTTTCAAACACGTGTGAAATATTGTTCAAAGAACTATAAGCTCCCATAAGTTTCATCAAAATCGGGTTTTCGCATTTGAATATGTTCCCGTGTTAGTCTTCCATGCACCCATTGCAATAAACACAACGTGCAACTTTTGATTTTAAACTATACATAGAGTTTTAGCACATTATGCCGCACTATACCCAGACTTCAAAGGCATGGAAATGCAGTTATTTTTTCAGAAGTCTTGAAACTGGAAAAAAGATGTTTTGCATAAGCTTGCACATCATATTTCTTTTCTAACTTTTGAAATACCCGTTCTCGTGTATCTTTCGTGTGTACCTTTGGAATAAATCTAAATGAAGGTCTGTCGATGCATCTCATAATTTACGATCCTCTTGTTGATAGTCCGCGTGCTTCTCCGAGAACCAAACAAGCCAAATCGATCCGACAACTTTGGAATTGTTAGAATATCTAGCACAGAATCAGATCATTCGGAATATTGTGATTAAAACTATCTATCTATCTATATTTATGTATATACCTTATGTTTTATTTTATTCTAATACAGTGTTCTCTCCAAAGTACCTTTTTATCGTTTCGTATTAATCATGTTAAATTAGTGATGACTATCCGTTTAATTATACGTTTCATTAGCAACAATTCTGCATAACTGAAAAGTATGCAATAAATATTTTACGTTTAAATAGTATATTTTTAGTGAACCATTATGAGAACCTGCGACGATGATCGTTGCAACGGAATAATTTTGAATACCGGATTTGAAGTGAGGGAATAAAAAAAATAGGAAAAGCCGACGTTTATTTTGCCTAAGCGTCCAGCGGAGACTGACTCCCGCCATTTTGCGCGTAGCGACGCTCTCGTTCTCAAACAATTGCCGGTCGGTTGTAACTGCCAACTTTGCAGTTATATCAGTTACGAGAGGTGATTGCTGTTGCCAAGCTTACAAAATTTTCATAATTGTTAAAATCGAATAAAACTTTGTCAATAATCAGGCGGAAAGTGTGGCGATACAAATAGTAAATTACAAAGGCTTGCGTTGCCCAAAAGTAGCCATACTTTAGGTTCAGTGTTACCCCAAAATTACTTAACCCTCTGGGGCATGGAATTTTAGAAAATAAAATTGCACGTAGCAATTGCAAAATTTTGAGGTGGGTCAAAAAATATCCCAGCGTCTTTTATGCTTTTAATACCACCCTTCCTCAAAGAGTTAAGGTAACTGTGAATTGGTTACCTTTCAAAGTCGAATCGGTAGGATTCGCATAACCGAATCACCCCCACCGGGTAAATCTGATTTCCAAAAGTGCAACATTGATTTAAACAAGAGCAAATTTGGAACACGATGGCTGCATTTTCAAGTCAGGATAATTTTTTCCAAGCAGACAGGTCAAATAGCACACTGTACGAGGCTCGAAAGCTGTCTCGCCGATCAATGTCGGCCGTCTAGGGTCTATAGTCCACGCGATATAACGTTATGAACACGAGCATGAGTCATTTTCGGTAAGTATGTGCACGCGAACCGGCAAAACACACGAGCAAATCGGAACTTTGAACAGTTAGCTTTGGCGACTGAATCGGTATTTCGCATACCGGTTGAATACCAGTATTTTTGGGTTACTGTTCCGATTAGTGAAACGACATAATGCGAACACCGTTATAACGCTATCAAAAACTATATTGCGTTGGTAAAACCTACAGCGTCATACAGGTGTTCCCTATCGTGGGAGCTCTACTTCCTGCGCTCACAGACAGGGGGACGATAGGACGAGACTTTCTCGCTAGTACCTGATCCGCCTCCGATTCATATATATACCTATAAACCATATTAATAGCCTTTCGATATCCTAGAATTGAAGGCTGGATCTGCTAAGTAGCCTTATCGACGAGTCCTCTAACAGGCCCAGGACGAAATGCTCCCCCTACATTCACCATTACAGCTGTCGCAAAACACTATCAAAAGTGTATTACATTGGCAAAATCTACAGCGTCATACTAGTGTTCCCTACCAAAACTATGTTACATAGACAATGTTTACAGCGTCACACATTCGAAATACCGACAGTCTAAAAAATACCGGGAATGTTGAAACTATACTCGAGTAGTTTCGTTAATACTAGAACCACCAAACCAATCAAGACAACTGATCCTTAATTTCTACTTTCGCAATTGCTGAAGTTGTAGAAACGTTTTCATCAGAAACGATCGTATGTACTTGTTTAATACGTGGCAGACCGTATTTAGATAGATTATTAATCAGACATATTAATGAAGCACATATCATAATAAAAACTGTATGAAGTTTGAGCAGTTGCAATCTCTCGTCACTGTTGCAAAGCAATACTTATTCGGTAGTTCTGGTGTTGAAGTACTAGGATTCGCGTTCTATTTTGTGTTTTCCGGTTACGCTTACAGGGGGTAGTGTTCTAGGTTGAATGGGGTCAAGTTCGGACAGGCTTCCAGTTATCTATGTTACATAGAAATTGATGTAGACTTAATTAGAATTAAATCAATGAAATTCGGATACTATTGTGGCGACGTATCTCGAGTGTCGTTGAGGTGTTAAGGTCAGGTGACCTCGCTGACCAATCCAAAACGCGAATTTTTTCTCAAAAAAAAAAAAAAAGAAAAAGAACTTTTTTACTACTTTTGCAGCGTGTACTGCGGCATTATTCTGCTGATAAATAAACTTTTCTCCAGCAATTTTGGTATCGTACGCATTTATTTGTTTCTTAATCATTTCAATCCTTTTTTAAAAATCATTTAATCCTTTCTTAAGTTCCTTAATCATGCCAAAATTTGATTTCCATTTGACGACTCAAAAGCTATTCCTCTTTTCGCATATCGTGATATAGTTTTTCTATTCATACTTTCTGCTATTTTTCTCACTGAATATTGTTCTTCTGTCAATCTTTTTATAATGGCAATTTCCGCGACCCATTTTCGATAATATTTCGCAATTTTTTTAAACAAATACATAACACGAAATAATATCACGAACATTATCAGCTATGTTCCGAGGTTGACGTTCGCGATTCTCGAGCTTCGGTGTAACTGTGAAGCGTAGATTTACTACATGCGCTATCATTTCGTCCCGCGTGCGAACAATAATATTAAAATTTTTCGTGTTAGAATCCCGTCGAAGTATATGTCGTTGACGATATTTCGTAAATTGTATACACAGATAAAGCTCCGAGTTATCGGTAAACGAAAATATCTATGTTAATCAGCTTTTAACACTTTGAATGCCACGAGGGTCACCGGTGACTGGCACCGTTACATCGTTTAAGAACGGTTATCAATAAATTAACAGCATTGAACATTAACGCGGGGCTGCCAAAATTAACCAGATTACAGTACGAGGTGAAAACTTTAGTTTTTAGTAACTGACAATTTTGTTCAATAACGCTGATCATTTCTATAAATGAAACAAATGAAACTTGTTCGAAGCATGCAAAATTTGCGTGGCATTCGACGTGTTAACAGAAGATATGGAAAAATATAAGGTGTGCTATCTTTTTGTCCAGGAGTGTAATGATCGGTGCGAGAACCCTGATCCAAGAGGGTCCGGAAAGGATAGGGAGCTGGAAAACCAGGGTCCGGTCCGGCACGGTACGGTTTCCCGGTGGAAAATCAATAAGGCGTCTCCGGTGGTGCGACGCCCGGCGTCGCAGTGGCGGCCGTTGCCACCGTTTCCCATACGATTCTCAGAAATACACCTGCTAACTCCACCCTTGTCTGAATCATGGTGTCCCTTCCCTGACAAATTACACCCTGGGGATTCGGGCCCTAAGCAACCATCTTGGATAGAAAACCAACACCCGTTCACCGCCACTCGGTTTACTTCGATCAATTATATTTCTACCATTCCTTTTCTCGCGGCTGGAATGCCCGCCAACCCTTTCGTTACCGTGCGATTTCGCTACCGATCGAACACGGCACTTCGAAACACGCGGTTTTCGCACGGCACTGGCCGCGATCCGAGCATTACTAAGTAAGAGCTCTAATTTTAAATCGAAAACCGAGAAACTAAAAGGATGCTGCTGTATTCCAAATCGATACGCTATCCGTGACGGTACTACACAACGGTAAACCAGCCTCGGCGAGTTTTTCTTCTTTCAAATTTGTTATTATAAAATTATCGAAGTTGTAGCATTATCGGTATACGAATCCATTTAACAGATTTTTCTAAAATAAAATCTTAACACTTTACCGACCGGAAGCCTATTGTTAGGACTTTCAATAGTTGCACTATAACAGAATGAAGCCTAACAAACTGCTTTTACATTGTAATTTATGCCCAAATTATTAGATAATGTTACTAAGGATGTCATGCTGATTTACAATAAAAATTGCTGTTAGAGTTGAGAGATCCATTGAAAAGTATTCAATCATGCAGAATGGATCTTGAAAAATTCTGAAATACTCGCCGGTCGGTAAAGTGTTAAATAAAAATAAATTAAATCTTGTTTTTTTACATAAAACGATACACACTACTGGATTTTAATACTCGATGGGACTAGCGATTATTTTGCATCAAACGAAAGTATAAAATTCGTGCTTTTCAGCAACATTATTTTTTTCACTGTAAGTTAGTTCTTCGTAGAATGAACAAAATTAATTCGTATCCACAGAGTATTCGTATTTTGAATGTTAAGTGAGTAGGAATATATAAATATGTGCTCTAGTGATAATATCTAGGCAAATTAAGCACATACATGTGTTAGCGATGCAATTAGGCGGAATCGTGGAAGTATCCAGTACGAATAATGATTTGTTTATATAGCCTCATAAAAATAACATACGTGGTCAATTGGGTAGTGCCCTACAAAAACATCTCTATAATTGCGAAATAAAAGTTCCAAAACCGGTTAATTTGTTTGGATTAGTGGTACTAGCGTCGACTAGTGAAAATGTTTAACAAACGCAGGCTTCGAATCTAATTCACGTACGTCTATATACGCATTCGTCAATAAAATGTGAATAAATCCTTCGTTTGATCGGATTTTGCGAGAAGGTGCCCGATTCAACGACGAATAATTTGTATAACTTAATGAAAGTTGATTTATGATGAATATTTTACTTTTGTAAATTTCATTGGGAATTAGTTTTGAAACATTTTTTCGTATCTTTTATATTTATCGAGATATCTATCCAGAGACGCGCGAAGATTTATAAAAAAAAAATATTTACTTTGTGAACAGTTTTCCTCGAAATTTTTCGGCTAAAATTACCACACAGTGAATTCAACCGCCTACCATTTCCGAACAAAAAAATCAATATTTGGCGCCTGCAGAAAAAACTGTAGGTTCCGAAAACGGCGACGCTGCTACTTTCGACCGAAAAAATACGAAAGGATTTATTTAAGCGTCGTAAGATACGTTGTAAACAGTACACAAATTCTATTCGATGTATTACATTATTTTTATATACTGTAGAAGCAAAAATGTTAAAAAAATTGATCAGCTATTTGCCTCGTCACACATCTTGATGTGTCATCACATTAAAAATGACACGCGTAGATAGATGTAAGAAAAATCGTAAAAAAAATTGCGATTTTCATTTTCAATAGCATGTAGCTCAGGTGTGTGTCGATCGATTTCAACGAATTTTTCTGCATTTGTATAACTATCATATATCTACCAGATGCGGCCTTAAAATTTTTAATACGTGGCTGAAATAAAAAATATTTAAAAAGTTCCTTTCTTATTAGTCATGCAATTCATATAAATTTCAGCATGCGTATAACCAACACAGTTCTGAAAAGCGGATATTTTACATTTTCATTACGAGTTGAAATAAAAATGTTATAAAAAAATCTCTTTTCTACTTTCCCACGTAATTTCTACCAATTAGAATTATTTCAAAATTCATTTTGCATATCATTTATTAAATCAATGCAATTAATTGCTCGAGAAGAGTCAAGACGACGTTTCCTCCAATATTAAGAAAGTTATTTAGCTTCGAAGAATGTCCGAATACTTTCGTGAGCCACCGATACATATACAGTAGCTCACGAAAGTATTCGGACACTCTTTGAATTTGTATAACATTTTTAAGATTGAACCAAACGTCTTGATTTTTCTGGAGCAATTAGAACCATTGATTTACTAAATGATATGCGAAAAGGATTTTGTAACAGTTGCAATTGGTATGAATTACATGAAAAATATAAAAAACATTCTTTAAACATTTTTCATTTGAGTCACGTATAAAAAATTTTAAAGCCTCATTTTGTAGATCTATGATAATTATACATATGCAGAAAAATTCATTGAAATCGATCGACGTACACACGAGCTGCACGCCATCAAAAATGGTGCAAATCGCAATTTTTCACGATATTCGGTCAGTTTCTGTTTAAACTCCACAAATTCTTACAACTTTCTACGCGTGTCGTTTTTTTTATGCGCTAATCGATTTCAATGAAATTTTCAGCATGCGTATAACTAACATAGGTCTGCAAGATGCATATTTTAAATTTTCATTAAGAGTTAAAATAAAAATGTTTTAAAAAATGTCTTTTTTATTTTTTCCTGTAGTTTCTTCCAATTAGAATTGTTTCTAAATTATTCTTGCGTATCATTTAGTAAATCAATACTTCTAGTTGCTCCAGAAAAGTCAAGTCGTTTGGTTGAATCCTTAAAAAGTTATTTAGGACTGAAGAGTGTCCGAATACTTTCGTGAGCTACTGTACAGTCATTTATACTTCTCCCTTAAGTCTCTTTCGTTCGACGCAATCCCTGAACAATAACAAACCATATGCGATTCGTGTGCTCGCTACCAAGTTCCACGAAGAGACAACCCGACCATCGTGTTTCCAAAAGAATCGAACCGTACGAGCGCGCAAAGAACCATCAACTAAATCGCAAAGCCCGAAGGTCGTCTACCGTACCAGCGATAGACGAGATTCCTTTTCGTGTCGGGTCTTGCGAGATGGTAGCCCAGTTCTCGAGCTCGACGCTAAAATCATTAACTTTTTCGAAAAAGCCCCCCACCCAGCAAACTGATGCAACGCGCCCGCGCGTTTGTGCGGGTTGCCGCTTCCTGGCAATCTGTCAATGCCCGGCAAGCATCGGGGTCTCCTCTTCGCCCAGCTCCCTTAGCTCCCCAATTAACCCTTAGACAGTTTCCCATTGTACTCACGGTCCTCCCTCGTAATGGCCATGTTCACGCGGTTCTACTTCCGGTTCTTCGTTCCCCGCAAGCCTCGGGGGAGGAGATCCGAAGGGAACGAGGAAGGAAACGCGGACGGCGAGATTCGAGCGGAGACGCTCTAGCACTCTCGAGCACAACGAGGACTGCGGCGAATCGCTCGGGAAAAGCGAGAGTTCCCATCGAGTTTTCTGGCAGTGGACCAACCCCGAACCGGCTGGATGTTATATTTAGGCAGCGACGGGCCGCCGACGATCGTGTCTCCGGCTTTTTTGGATTCTGCCGCGACGCGGATCTCGAGCATTCGAGCGCCGACACGCTCGCCGAGAACTTTGCTCTCGCGAGAACTTTAGATCCTCTTTTTATCCATCAACGGCTATCGCGAATACCTAACCCTCGACACGCGTCCAACTCCACCCTTTTCCGAAGCATGGTGTCCCTTCAAAATTACACCAAGGGGATTCGGGCCCTAAGCAACCACCTCGAACGGAAAACCAACACCCGTTCACCGCCCACTCGGTTTACTTCGATCAATTATATGTGCCCATAATTATGAAAGTGGTCTAAGTCATATATTTCTTGTTTCGAGATATTTAATGAATTGCATTTGAATAAATTAATAAATATTTTTACATTACGCGACATTTTAATTTATAATTTTATTAGTCTTGGTTAATGGACATTTATTATGAATATGAAATTTTGTGTGAATTTCATACGAAAATGTTGTTTTTAAAGTTTGAACTGACTTAGACCATTTTCAAAATTAACTGAATGTAATATAAATGACTTAAAGCAATCAAGAACTATGAGTTTTATTTGAAACAGTAACTTTAATGAAATAATTCATGAACGTTTATTAATTATTTTTAAAAACTAATCCATTTTTATCATTTCGAGTTTTTAAGATTCTTAAAATGTTCCTGAAATTCATTCCTGAATTTCATAATTAACACTAAATGAATTCCATATAATGTTGAAATTACAACCACTATCTATTGGTTCATTTTTCACGATATCGTAAAAATTACATTGAATAAATTTAGTTTAAAATAATGTGATGTGAAATAACTGATAAAACTCAATTTTTTTTAATTTTGACAGACCACTTTCATAATTATGGGCACATATTTCTGCCGTTCCTTTTTTCGCGAATACCTAACCCTTGACACGCGTCCAACTCCACCCTTTTCCGAATCATCGTGTCCCTTCGCTGACAAATTACAAACAGGGGATTCGGGTCCCAAGCAACCAACTAAAATCAGCCAATTAACCCTTTGACTGCTGAATACTCTGAGTCGTAACGCCTCGCGTCAACGGCGTGCAGCAGCAGGCAGTAGCCATCTTTTTCACGCAATCTGAATCTGTTCGGCGGTATATTAAATTATAATATAGCAGACAATCCAATTACTATTAATTTGTCCACTGCAACTACTGTACCACTGCTGTATGAGATTTCTGCGAGTGTTGGACATATACGAGAGAAACAATTTCCGACAATATACACGAGACAGCAGTAAAATAGCGAAAGCCTTCGTAGAGTGCGCATTTGCGTCCATAGTCTACATCGATGGCTTCCAACGGACGCATATAATACAGTAGCGCACGAAAGTATTCGGACACTCTTCAAACCTAAATAACTTTTTCAAAATTGAACCAAACGACTTGACTTTTCTGGAGCAACTAGCAGCATTGATTTAGTAAATGATATGCAAAAATAATTTTGAAATAATTCTAATTGGTAGAAATTACGTGGGAAAGTAGAAAAGACATTTTTTAAAACATTTTTATTTCAACTCGTAATGAAAATTTAAAATATGCGTTTTTCAGAACTGTGTTAGTTATACACATGCTGAAAATCTCACCGAAATCGATTGACGCGGAAAAAAATGACACGCGTAGGAAGATGTAAGAATTTCTGTAGTTTAAGCAGAAATTTATCAAGAATCGTGAAAAATTGCGATTGTCACCATTTTCGATGGCACGAAGCTCGTGTGTACGTCGATCGATTTTAATGAATTTTTCTGCATGCGTATAACTATCATAGATCTACCAGATGCGTCTTTAAAATTTTTTGTGCGTGGTTCAAATAAAAAATATTTAAAAAGTTCCTTTTTTATTGATCATGTAATTGATACCAATTCCAATATTTACAAAATTCATTTTGCATATCATTTATTACATCAATGCAACTAATTGCTCAAGAAAAGTCAAGACGTTTGGTCCAATCTTAAAGAAGTTATTTAGGTTTGAAGAGTGTCCGAAACTTTCGTGCGCTACTGTATGCGCCCATACAGTCAAAGAGTTAAAAAACCAACACCGTTCACCGCTACTCAGTTTACTTCAATCAATTATATTTCTGCCGTTCCTTTTTCCGCAGCTGGAATGCTCGCCAACCCTTCCGTTACCGCGCAATTTCGCTACCGATCGAACACGGGACCTCGAAACGCCCAGTTTTCGCACGGCACTGGCCGGATTTCGAGCATTCGAGAGCTTTCCGTCGCGAGAACTTTAGATCCTCCTTTTATCCCTCAACGGATATCGCGAATACCGGCCTGAGCTAACTTTGCTCGGGAAACTCGTCGATGTTATGATAACCAACCGGGGCAAATGTTCGAGCGAACAACCGGAGAGCGCGAACGCCGCTCTTTCGCCGGGGGCGAAAATCACCTCCAAACTCCAAACAAATTCAATCTGCGGCTTCGTTTACGAGTTACGATCGAAAAATCACTGGCCAATGAAAGAAAAGCGCGCACAAACTAACACGTGCTCGGTCGAGCACGCGCGAACCGTCTGCCGGCCAGACGCGCGATCAGAAGCGAAAGAACAAATCAGAGAGCGCGATCTTCCCGAATTTGTTCTTACTACGCGACGATAATAATTTTAAGAAAAACGCTATTCATTCTTATTTCAGAATATCTAAAGAATAATTACTAATTTTTCAGAAATTTGTATACGATACGTACTATAAAGATAAACAATAAGTAACCCCGTCGAAATACGTAAACAATATTTTAATTTAAATAATTCTGCGTCCGAATAGATTTCAACGAACGATTCGCAAAACTAATTTAATAATAAATAATCGCTTTAAAGAACATGCAGGATATGTGTGTTTAAGAATTGTTAAAGAATGTCATTAACCCTTTGCTCTCGAGACAATTCCATGCCAAAATCGAAACAATATTTTTACCTATGACAACTCCATTCTACATACTTTATTTCCTTTCTTGCATATGAAATTAATTATTGTTAGTCGTACTTAGGACGCTAAAATTTTTAACGATTAAAATAATTAAATAATATTATGGTAATTTTTGGTGGCGCCTTAGAGGCGCCATTCGAGTGCAAAGGGTTAATAGTAAACTCACCCATTCAGTTGTAAATCCACTGCGTGGTTGGAAATGTGGACAGCAGGACAACGCGTTCATCCCTTACAGTGTATGCTGAATTGATCAGCTGATGATTCACTTTCATTGCACTATCACTAAACACTGATTTAATAATATTTAAGACGATGTTAATATTTAACACAACGCCTAAAATCCGTTGTTCACACCGCACAAGAACATTTAAAAAGATGACCAACCTTCAGATTGGACAGGTTCCGATCTGTCCATCGGAAGGAACTGCGGAAGACTGGCGCGATGCTCGTGAACTTTTTGTTTGTATCCTCGAGAGTTTCAAATGTTTACATTCGAACGCGATAACATTGTCCTCGACTAGGCTTCGTTTCGAGCGCGTGCCACCTGAGACCGAGTCTCAAGGACGGATCATAAATACGAAGAAGTCTATATTTTAGTGGGGTGTCGCTCGAAGGCCCTCACAGGCGACGACTTATTCCGAAAACGGTTATATTGAGAGCTATGTATTTACCTTTTATGTGTTTCAAGACAAACAATTTCTCTGTCCCTTTTCAGTTCGTTTTTTAAGCTTGTTTGTAGAAAAACAGGACCATCGCGCCAGTCTTCCACGGTTTCTTCCGATCGAAAGGACGTCACGAGCGCGTTATTGCATTATAATATCTTTTTAAATGTTCTTGTGCGGTGTGAACAACGGATTTGAGAAAATATGTGAAACGTGTGTTTTAGGCATCGTGTTAGGTATTTCTTTTTAAAATCGGCTCTTTCCAGAGGCATAAATTTAAACGAAATAAACATCGTCTTAAATATAATTAAATAAGATATGTTATCAGTGTTTAGCGATAGTGCAATGAAAGTGAACATTGCGATAGCCTGCCTTCGTCCGCTACCTGCGTTCGTCGCCATCGAATAAGAATCAGCTGATCGGTTCAGCATACACTGTAAGGGGTCAACGCACTGTCCTGCTATCCACATTTACAACCATACAGTGGATTTACAACCGAATGGGTGAGTTTACTGCTAATGACACTCTAATGACAATCTTCACAGTACGTATCGTATAAAAATTTCATGTAGTACGCGTGAGATGTCATGCATACCAGAAAATTAAAACGGCTGACACGGCTAAATTGTTTATTATTTCGGATCTGAAAAATTAGTGATTATTCTTTAGACATTCTGAAATAAAAGTCAACAGCGTTTTTCTTAAAATTATTATCGTCGCATAGTAAAAAAAATTCGGAAAGTTCGCGCTCTCGGACTTTTGCTCGAACGCTCTCGTTCGAGCACCTGCTGGTTCGCGCGCTTCGCTCTCATTGGCCAGTCATTTTTCGACCATAACTCGTTAATGAAGCCGCAGATTGAATTTTCGCTAAGGAAAAAGTTGCTTCAAATGACCTCAGAAATCCCTCACTTCCTGCTGTCACGATACTTTTGGGACACCCTGTATATGGGGGTGCATCGTCTAGAGTGCACGAGTTTTATTGGTGCGACCATTATCAAGAAATTCGAAGGACTCTTGACCAAATTAAAAGCTCGTCGCTGTTCTTTTTTAACACTAGAACTACCAAATCAGTCATTTTGACTGGTCCCTAGCTTTTCCTTTCGCATTTATTGAAGTTATAAAAATGTTTTCATCAGAAATTTTCGGATGTACTTCTTTAACCCTTTGACTGCTAAAGGCGTATATATACGCTTTCACAAGTCTATCAATATATACGAAAGACGTAAATATACGTCTACATGCATCCAAATTTTCGTAAAAATTTAATCGTTGCGAGGACGAGTAATACTAAACAAATTTTTAGAATTTGAATATGAAATCGAATTTGAAAATGAAAATATTCTAGCTCAGAAAAAATCCCTTGGGGTTGGAGTTAAAACAGCTTCGAGTGCAAAGGGTTAACAGTTGTAAGCACCCGAAAGCTGTGTCTAGCCAGTCGCCGCTGTCCACGAGGACGGATTCCGTTACAGTAGAAATTTCAAAACAAGCGTGTTCGTCCACTCGATGATCGCAGGAACGCATTCTTCCGACGCGAATCGAACATTACGGTATAAATAACCGCGTCTAGCGAGTCTACCGCGATCGCCGGGGTAGTTAGCCAGAGACACTCGCGTAAACGAGTTATGATTCAATGGATCGAGAAGCGGTTCGAAATCGTGCGCGCACGGAACTCGGGTGTTACGCAACCGAATCTGCTGCCTACTGTCACCGCAAAAAGATCGGATGACAGTGTAAACGGGTCCGAAGCGACGTGTTTCACCGAAACAAGTAGGAAAGAAGTCGGGGGTAGATCGTCTGACCGATTCCATCGAATTTTCAAGTCGACCGACGCCTGCGCTTCGACAAAATCGCCGGGGGATCGATCAGGATAAGGGAAAGTTCTCCGCGTTGCGGCGAAAGTGCTCCTCCTTTTTAACACGCTTCCATTTGAACGTTTCTCGACGAATCGACCGTCTTCGGATGACGCTGCAGAAGATTGCCGACAGCCGTATCATCGCGTCATTACGGGCGAATTCGTAAACGACCATCTCGCGATGTTGCATCGTCATTGTCCAGCTATGAACCAGCCTAACGGCAGCAACGTGCAGCGTCGCGCCATCAATCCTCGAATCGTTGAATCGCTTTAGAAACAAGCGGATGCCGGTTCCAAGGGACATAAAGTTGTCGAGTTATTAACGAAAAACATGGATCAATCGGAGCGCGACTATAGCGGACGTGTTTCGACCAATCGCGACGCCACGCTCGGAGGGATTTGAAACCGTGTTTTCCGTTAATAAGTCGAATAATACGAATGTACGCAATTTTTTCCTTTTGTCAAAGTTCCTGCGATTAGGAATTAACCCTTTGGGATAATTAATATACCCTATACCCTATTAATAATGATAATATAATAGTTCTATTTTTAAAGAAATTCCCGATGATAATCTATTCTTACAGAGTTACCGTTGGACATTTAGCGAACGGTTATCGAATCTACGTGGGTCGCAGAGAGTTATTAAAAAACGAATCGGATTCGAGTTGTGTTTTGTCATCTTTGTTAATTCCACTTTGATTTATAATTGGCGGATTATCGCGTAATCAACGGGTCAGGGAATGGTACAGCAACTTCGTATGGCAATAATAGCATTCAGGAAGGTCAACCTGGTTTCACAGTTACCGTTGCTATTTTTTTTTCCTATTGAAATTAGATAGTTCTAAAGATCGCTCGGCGATCGAATGACCGGTACCTGGTACTCTCGTTGCACCTTTGTTGCTGCGATCAATAAGATCAAACTTGTTTCGATACTAGTCAGTTTTTATCCGATCATCGTCTATCCGGAATTTTTAAAACGTCGATTAGTATGGTAATTTGGTCGACCAGTTTCGTAAAACTTGTCCGCCAGTTTCGAAACGTTGTTTCCTCATTCCTGAAGTTTGACCGCGTTATTAATGTCTGTTGCGAGGTACCTGCAAGTTTATACTATCGCTACTACTACATCTACGCAGGGATTGAAAACAATTTGTATAACATCGATTTCGGTTCTCGAAACAGTTACGGAGTAACGATATTACAATTCCTGCGAGAATATCGGTTTCTGTTTGTCGCTTGAATTATTATTTAAACGATCGCTCACAGTCCAAAGGATTATTCGAATAAGTAAATCGTCGCGATTGCCAAATGTCGGAATTTTTTATCCTACGCGAATTGATTTCTGATTTCTCTTTTACGCTAAACCTACCGGAGCAGTAAAATTTGTTAGTGTATAAAAATGACAATAATTAATCTATTTTATGCAATTTTTATTACAATGTATATTGGAATAAAAAAAACTATTGAATCAATTTCTGTTCGAGACAATCGGTATAACTTCAGTATTTGTAAAATCGAAAATCTAAAAAGGGTCGTTTCACCCCTTATGGTAAGTTCAGTGTTCAAATTTTAATAGTACCTATAAGGTACCGTTACTTCCTGTTTTTTACTTTTACACAAGTAAAAACAGTTTCAATGTAACAATTTTCCGTTTCCCTCGGCTAATCGGCCGTTTCGCGTTACGCGACCTAATGCAATCTCTGCAAGCGGCCATTTTCAGTTTTATAATCGCAACTGGAAAGGAGAAGGTAACAGTTGTAGAACCAATAAAATAACAGTTATGAAGCTGACGTATTATCGATTATAAGCCGGAACGGATATTCTCCTAACAGTTATAACGTAATTTCGTTTCTGCGTAACTGTTTCGATGAGAACCGATATGTGTATATCAGTTTGAAACCGTTGTTTTCCGAATCTTTTCAATCCCCGCTTCTACCGCTACGGTAAAAATACAGTAACAGAAAATAGTGCGAGGCACATTGTCGAACGGGATATGGTAAACAAAAACGAAAACAGACAACACACAAGTTTGAACGTACAAAGAAGTGAACGGAACATCGACATCGAGGATGGTTCCCTTACCTTTCGGATTCAGGCTCTCGGGGATAAACCATGCGTCTGTAAACAACAGAATCGGAGTTTGTTAGTTTCGGTTACTTTTCGTCAACATTCATTTCTACGCTACGATGAGTCATGATTCGTACGAGCGAACGGCACGAAAGCAATGTCCAATGGTGAGCGAGGATGTTTCAGACCACTAAGATTTCCGGCATGAACGGATTCGACGAGCGATAATACGATGAGAGTGAAAAACTGTTCGGTGCTGCCAGTTGTTAAATGTTACACCCCTTATTCGCAATTCGTTCGATTTTCTTTCTCCAGAAGAGCCTGTACGAAGAAACTCCAGAAACAATTCTGGACAAATGAAAACGACTCGTACTACCATAAATAAACCTCGAAACGTTGAAATTTGGATTTATGCGAGATACTTCGAGCCGTGCGAACGGGTTTTCTCGCGACTATAGCTGTTAAGTGATCATTTCTGACTTATCGATTTCACATACTTCGCTGGAAGTATTTTTAATCTCCTATCTAGCTCGAGGGGACATTACGTCACGATGAATTCTTATCCAATTTATCAAATCGCACTGTCCACAAAAATCAGAATAACGGCATTGTAGCCCTCCAGCTAGTATAAAACGTTATTAAGAAAAAGTCTGAACTGATATTTTAATCCAATACGCTGAAAACGATTCAGATGCTAGATTATGCGAACCAGAAACTGAATCGCACACTTCGAATACCGGTATTTTTTGTAACACTAGAACTACCGAACAATAAATCCAACTGTATACATTGCTTTGTAATAATAACCGAGACTGCATCTATTAAAAGTTCATACGATACTTATTTGTGAGGTATACGTCGTTGAAGAAGTATATCCGAAAATATCTGATGAAAACATTTTTATAATTTGAATAATTGCGAAGGAAAAAATAAGGGAACAGTCAAAATGACTGATTTGGTAGTTCTAGTGTTAAGTCACTATTCTGTAGGATGAAACCAAATATTGGGGAAAAAATTTAGGTTTCTACAAGAAAGCATATTCAGATGCGAAAATCCAATTTTGATGAAACTTCTGGGAGCTTATAGCTTTATTATTTAAATAAAAGACTTTTGTTAAAATTTTCTTGAGTGACTACATTTCCCACTGAAAACACACACAATTTAAAAGAAAATTCAAATTTTTTCGACCTCTGGTTTCCGAGATGTCTCAAAAATACCCCAACTTTGAGGGCTGTTTTCACCCCTTCAAAATGTATGGTTGCCGATAAAAAAAAACATGTGTCAAATATTTTTCAAAGAACTACAAGCTCTCATAAGTTTCATCAAAATCGGATTTTCGCATCTGAATATGTTCCCGTGTAAGTTTACTTCTATGATACCTAATAATACTTTTGATACCGTCATATCGTTATATGCCACGTTGGACATAACGGTAACCTAAAAATACCGGTATTTTATCGGTATTTCAGATACCGATTCGGTCTCCGGTTGGAACATTTCAAAAATAATCCATGAATCTGTGATTAAAACAATTCGAACAATTCGTGCTGATTTTTGACGAAAGATTAAAATGCAAGTTTTGGTATATATTTATTAAAAATAAAAAAAATTTCCGGTCAACCCAATATACAGGGTGTCCCAAAAGTGTTCGAGTTCCTTGAAAAGGGTGATTGCTGGGTATATTCTAAGATACTTTTTCCTTTACGAAAATATCATACGCGGCTTCGTTTTCGATTTATTAACGAAATATACGGACCAATCAGAGTACGGTTATAACGAACGGGTTCCGGTTCGATTGCAGATCTGACTGAGTGCGGCGTTGTCGTTGGCCAAGCCGAAAGACATCTGCAGTAACTCTGATTGGTCCACGTATTTCCTTGATAACTCAAAAACGAAGCGTCAAATTGCAAATTGGTAAAGGGAAAACTTTCTTAACACACTGTCAGCGGGTCAGGTATCAATACCTTTTATGCAGAACGTACGCTAAGTATTAGTAAAGCACTTACCAATGCTTGCTTTTTTCATTTAATGAATATTTTGTTTTGCACAACTCTTTGTAAGCAACCTTCAGGTTGTTTTGGAAGAAAAATTTGACTTTTTATATGTGTAAGTTTTGTCAGATTCCCCTTCATAGGGGTAAGTGTTTTAAAAAATACCATACATTATAAAAATATTAGAGTAAATAAAGTTACTATATAAGAAACTGAATAATAAAATATTCCTAAACATTATTACGCTTTTCTCTTACTAGACGAACTCCTAAAACTTTCAAAAAGTAACAATTATGATTTGGTCCATGTTATACATTAAATGAAGTAATAGAAAACTAAATTAAAAATTTAAGTTTTTTTTCAATTTCATCTATATCTTTGAAATACTCTGTGATACCTATTTTCCAAATTTCATTGAAATACTACTATTAGTTGTGCAGATATTACATGTTTTCTAAAAAGCGCACTTTTTTCATACTTCACTAATTTTCGCCCGCTAGGCGTGTGAGTCAAGCTCATGGTATTACCCGCCGATAGTGCGTTAAAATAACCCCGGGAATCGTCGCTATCAGGAAACTCAAACATTTTTGGGACGCCCTGTATATATGCAGATGCTGATATTCAAGAAGAATAATTTCTGAGTCATCGGTCCTAGTAGTTGATCTTGACACAGCACTCGTAAGTCTTCGATGACTCGCATTTATTTGATGACTCGTGTGTTTGCTCGGATCGCATGTAAAACTAACAGCTTCTGGTAAGTTCAGGAGAAATGTTAAAGCACAAGATAACATAGATAAAGAGGAAAGAGAGTCACGTAACAGATTTTATAACAGATTATCGTTCGGATAGTGTTACGGCAAACGTGCGAGTCACGGTAAGTTTCCGATCAGTTGGTCGACGATTTTTGTTCATTCAAGTACTTATCGATAAATCGGCAGTAATCAATGTTCGCCATTCGACCTGATGTAATTAGCGCACAGTAGCGTCCTGTAGCGTCACGTTGCTTCGCGTCGCGTCGCGTGTTACGCAATGCCTGGCTGACCTCGACATCTATCTTCTACCTCTGATACACCTTATAGTTCGACCAGACGAATTTACTGAAAAAATCTACGCACGTGTTCCGACTAGTCTCGTCTGCGAGAAACATGTAATAAACCGGATCGAATCGATCGGTTTTTAGACATTTTTTTAACGTAACGATCGAAACGCGTTCGGAGGACAGTATTTACACCGCGGAAATTGATGCGAAGGGAATCACCAGATAAGGTGGTCGAAATTGCCCTTCAGTCGAATTTTGTAACTGTCAGTTGATAGGGCATCGTGAAAAACCGTACTAGGTAAAACCTTAATCCTGTAACTCAATTGGGAGGGTAGTTATGCGGTAAAAATGATTTTTCGCCTATTTTCCTTAATTAACGATGTTTGAAGATTTTAATAAAATTGTAGACATATATAAAACTCAAACACATACTCTGCAATTCGTTTCAGATTTTTAAATTGAAAAATCTGCTTGTAAAAAATCGAAAACCTCGAAAAAATACATGGAAGTTCTAGAATGACAAATCTTCATAGAACTTCCATGTGAAATCGGTATTTTTCGATTTTTTAATTTCTATAAGCAGAATTTTCAATTTAAAAATCTGAAACGGATTGCAGAGTATATATTTTGTTTTTTTACATGTCTTAGATTATTATTAGAATTTTTAAATATCGTTTACTATGTAAAATAGGCCAATAACCGTTTTCTTGTTTTTACCCTGTAACTACCTTCCCTATCGAAATAAAGGGTTGAGATTTTACCCAGTACGGTTTTTCACGATGCCCTATCGACAAAACCATCGGTCAAAAAATTCGACTCAAGGACAATTTCGATCAACTTATCCGGCTACACCCTTTACAAAAAAGGACAATCAGCCGATTGCGCAAATGAACAAAATTGAAAAATACTTGTTTTTTTCTGATACTTTGTAGTTCGTACCAAAGCAAAGGAAAGAATGATACGTATACAAGAACGTTTCCTTTATAGGAGACAATAGAGTAACTATGTTTAGAACATCTACGACGCCATATATCATTGCGTGAACGTGGCATAAGCGAGCCACGACAACTCATTATCGCAGACTACGTTTTATTTAGAATCCCAAGTCTTAGTCGCCTATAAACCTCAATGAAAAATTCTTTGGTTAATACTTTCGGTAAATTGTAAACGGTTTGTATAAATTAACAAAGTCCCGCAATTTAGTGACAAAAATGGTAACACGATTAATTAGAAAAGGAGTCTGGGGAGGTCTTATCAAACAAACAAATAATCACTCTTAAGTAATAACACGTGATAAAATAGTATTAATAATAATTCCTGACGAAAACACTGTCCGGTGGATGTCTGTCAAATAAAAGGACGATCGCTCTTTTAAATAAAAGAAAAAATAGTAGCAACAGTAGAATTCGTTTTTATTACATACAAACTCATCGGAGCTATAAAGCAGAAGAAAAGACAAAGGCAGCGGTGATTTATAACTTTGCGAAAGTAGCTATCACTTAAACGTTTGAAGATCAGAGTTTGTAAAATTATTGTGCCGACGATATCTTAATAATACGACATCAAACAGAATGAAAACTTCGAGTCATGTCCTCGCGTGCAACTACTTCTTGTCACAGAAACATTGATTTTATCTACCGTAAACGCTCAAAGGTTAAAAAATTCAAGCACAAAATACAGCCATTTTATCTGAAACTTTGTTTGCTAAACACGCGTATCGATGATATAACTTGAAAGTACAATCGAAAACTGTAGAACATCAATGTATGATATTATTCCACTTATGGCTTCAATATGTTGGAATTCCATCATCTCTTTAACACACTAACTGCCAAACTAGTAGCCAAAAGAATTGCATAAAGTCGGAACAACTTGTCGAGCGAAATAAAAATTGAAAAAATAAAACCTACGACACTCAAGTAGTTTTCCGACCTTCTTGCATTTTCTGGACTAGCGTCCTGGTACGACCATTACAATTTCACGCATGTTTAGTGTAGCTTATAATTATTCGAACAACTTTAACCACTGGACAACTAGAACGTTACGTTGGAAAAATAATATTATTTCTTCATTTTCATTTAACAAATCGACGTGAAATAAAAATTGAAAAAATAAAATCTACGCCACTGAGTAATTTGCGACCTTCTTGTATTTTCTGGGCCACCGTCAAATTGGATACAATAAATATATTATCGCGAAAATTCATTTAAAAATCGTACAAATAATTCCATCACCCTTACGTGGGTGACGCAGCAACCAAACTGTTAAAATGGAGCCGCAAGGAATCATGTTCCATTTCCTCGAAAACAATGCTTCAGAAGAAATAACATTTTTCCATGATCCATCCCATTCTTATCGCATAGAATCAGTCCTTGCAAACTGCGTCACGATCATCGATCTACTCTCGAGTACAACAGGTAACTATTAATTCCGCAGCAATCGGATTGATAGCGGCGAACCTTAACGTTCGATCCACGTTACAGAATATCGTATTCTCTCAAATTTCCAAGATTACACGCCTCGGCTCCGAGAAGATACGTCTCGTGTAGAGTGATTTGAATTGGCGTCGCAATGCAAACATGTGTCAGCAGTTCGAGAATTATCGTATCGTGTAATGGCTTAATACAACGGTAGGAAAGATAACGTTACCTTAAGCGATAATTCCCGTCCCGGTTTGGTCTTTGCCCTAGCAATATTGAAAAAGGTCGAACAATTTCGACCGATATCACCGTACAACGTTCAAATGATAACGATCGATAACTGTTCCGAAACGAGCACGATAATTAACCTCGTCTCGACTCGGTAGTATGTCTCATTACTTTTCAAAAATTGCTATTTACATTACTAGGCGTGCAATATATTTAGAAAACCCGATACTCCCCGATCAATAACCCACTTGGAAATCGCGTTTCCACTGCGCATGTCAGCCAGTCGATGCACCCGGACCCATATAGAATTATCTATTTTATTTTCTTTTACTTTCGCTCTGTTAATCTACGGGTGAGTCCATTAAGACGATTGATGACGCCGTTAAAAATATATATTTCAACATAAGATTAATATACTACGCTACACAATATATAATATTCGTATTACTACATACACAACACATGTCCATGTTCGATACACGCTTAAAGGCTGTTAGAAAGAATCGTCACTAAAGCAACAATTAAAAGTCTTAACGGACCTGTCGACAATAATTTGCGATGAAATTTGACGCAAGGATACGTTAACAACACCAGCAGCACCGACTCCATGATTTCTGAACGATATATATATATATATATGTATATAATGTGTGTGTGTGCCTGTGCGATCTGCAACTCACATAGACCGTTACGAGGCTTGAATTAACATATCGGTAGAACTTTGGTATGACATAGAAAAGAAACCGGTGGAATATGCTTCTCTGTTGGTATCGACATCTTGACATAGAAACTACAAGAACCTGTCGAGTTCTAACGGAACGTTAAACTGCAAATGTCGGAGTTCCTATTGCCCTGCAACGCGCCCAGCGTCCGCGCGCTATCGTTCGTTTTAATATCACTTGCGTGCGAGCTGTTCATTGCGCTAAATCTGCTCGAAAATAAAATCAATTCACGAGCATTATGTAACGGTTCAACCGAGAAAAGAGCAAATTTGTTTTTGCAATGTTCAAAGCAGCGAGATCGAACCCTCGTCTCTCTAAATAACAATCGATTCGTTCGAGTTGAAGCTAATCGGTAAGCTCGTTACGACGCGGCCCGTTCGAGCTTACGCTTAACGAGCGTGTAATAATAATTTACTTTCCCGATGTACAAGTGTTCCAATCACATTTGCTAATCCGAAATCAACACTTTGCATTCGATGACGTATGCGTAGCTCGTTGTCAGTTTAGACTCGTCTATCCGAGCACGGTAAATGGACCGCGGAGGTTTATGCGCGTCTGTAAGGTGTCCTAACCTAGAAGTCACGGTTAGTCGGAGATTACATTGAACGGAGTTTGACGTACGCATTCGTATACCGGTGAATAAAGAATTTTGCATAAACGTTCGCGGTCGAGCGATGAAAATGAGAAAATTATTGAGAACGTACTCGGATCAAGAATATTCCAGAAGCAAGGGTTGCCGTTAGCGGGACACGATTTCTTACAAACCGCGCCGCTGTCGTCCTTTTCCTTGGCTGGAAAATTCATAGTGCATACCGGTTCCGATTCCATTTTTCACCTAACCTTGCGTCTCGATCGAACCAAGGACAACGAATCGCATTCGAGCACTACCCCGACAGTTCGAGCTGGCAGCGCGAACGGCGCACTTTCTCAAACACCGAACTGCTCTTCTTTTTCCTGTCAGAGACCTCTCTTCACTTTTATCTTACTTCACAGGGCGTCGGAATTAAGCTCGTTCGCACTGGAGCGTTCCAATTGATTACGCGCAAGAAGAAACAAAATCTCGGTCCGAGAAATTCGAAACGGTTGGTTATACCGATTATCGAAACACGACCTAACACGGTTCGAGGTGAGAAGAAGACTGACTCGACTCGACTGTTATCGACCCGTGGACGCGGACAGTTCCAGATACCCCCCACCACTTCGCGCTGTCATTGGTACGCTGCAAAAGCTGACAGGGCTTCCACCCGAATCATCTATGAAGTTGCCGCGATCGAAAACAGGTGGCGCAACGTACGATTGCGATGCGAAAATCGATTCCTACGCGAACCGGCAGATGCCGCCCATCGAGTGTGCGTGTACTGACTACCTACTACGCTCGCCACCAGGTGAACAGATAAATGGCGACGGAGAATCTTTTCCCGCTGCTATCTCATCCGTTATCGATTTCTCTATATAACTGTGTACATACTGTCGAATGCCTTTCGAGATTCTACCGTCTAAGGTAGGGCTCGCTAGGTTACTTTATTGACGAGTCCTCTGGTCAGTCCAGGACGAAATACTCCCCTCTTATCGAACAATAATTTTCTCTCTACTCCTATTACCGTCAAATTCCTTTCAAACACGCCGCCAAAGCGTGCGGAGATAACCTCCTCTAACCACCGCGGGAGGGTCTCCTGCCGTAACATCTTTCCTGCAACTATACTCCCGATACTGATTTTTGTATAGGCTATCGGCGTTGTCACCGTTACCTTTTCTTTGTTTTTTTTTTCGTGGATAATGCGAAATATAAGAAAATATCGACGAAGTAAAATATCACTGTTTCTCGTGACGAGACTACGGATCTTTATGGAAAATACGAATTGTTTATAATAAACGAAAGCCAAAGAAAGGTTTCTTTCATTCTTTCATAATATTCGTACGTTGCGACAGGTAGATATTTAGGCTTTTAATCTTTCTAAACCTGTCTACTAGTTTGAATTATGCCTATGTATTTTTGTTACAGATGTAAAAAAATTCGCAAACTAGGCATGATCAACATGATTCGCGCATACCGCAAATAAGCGAAGGTCAACGATCTCTGTCCGAAAAATCAGAACCACTAGCAAATTCTTAACGTCCCTCGTGTCTTTCTGTAATCTTGATCAGAATATAATTGCTTGATTACTTTAATTATTTAATTACATTAACTACTGTGATATTATATACACGCAATTTTAATTCTTGGGCTACTATATCTCCTAATTCTCCAACGTTCTCTCTAAAATAATGAAACAGTAATAAAAACAGTGGCAAATTATTAATATCTACATAATATATATGTATGTACTATATTCGTTAATCAAAATTATTATTAAAATACGTTCCGTAGTTTTAATTCTACGACTGCTGTATTAACATCGTTTGTGGGTACTCGATAACTTACAATGTTTGTGCGATAGCAATCTGTTATATTTACAGTATCCGCTCAAAACATTGAGTTCACCTTCAGACGGCTATTATTTGTAGGATTATTTGTGAAATTTGTTCGAGCAGCGATTTTCAAAGTGTAGATCGCGACTTCTAGGAGAATTAAATGGAACTAAATGAGCGATTCTAAATATATTCGTCTATCATCTACACGTGCCGCCAAAATCACCTGACCATATAATATAAGCAACCGACAATGTGTTTATATGGTAAGGACGGAGAAAAAAGAAATTCCATCTCTAAGACCCTGTGGATGTGATGCTATGTTTTCCTATAACAGATCTGATAAGGTAACATATTCAGATGCGAAAATCCGATTTTTATGAAACTTATGGGAGCTTATAGTTCTTTGAAAAATATTTGACGTGTTTTTTTTTATCGGCAACCATCCACATTGAAGGGGTGAAAACAGCCCTCAAAGTTGGGGATCAAAACCATATTTTTTGAGATATCTCAGAAACCAGAGGTCGAAAATATTTGAATTTTAACAAAAGTTTTTTGTTTAAACAATATAACTATAAGCTCCCATAAGTTTCATCAAAATTGGATTTTCGCATCTGAATGTGTTCCCTGTTGAGAATTAAATTAAAAATAAAAATTATCGATACTTTGTCTAATGTAACTTCAAAAGACCAATGAACTGATCGGATTATATTTTCGATAAACTTCCATTATTATTAACACTAGAAGTACCAAATCAGTCATTTTGACTGGTCTCTAGTTTTTTCTTTCGCAATTATTGAAGTTATGAAAATGTTTCCATCAGAATTTTTTGGATATACTTCTTTAATATCGTACATGCTACAATAAGAATTAAACGATGTCTCGTTATTATTACAAAGCAATGTATATCGTTGGATCCACTGTTCGGTAGTTCTAGCGTTAACCGTATAGAAATCTAAACAACTCTAGAGAGGTCAGAAAACTGTGTCGTTGATCGTGTACAAATGTAAACTGAGATTGAGGTCAGAAGATTCCAAATCTCAGAGTGTTTACACTTCGACACAAAGAAACAAAGATTTTTCGGTCAACTACCAATTATACTGGGACGCTTGAATCCCATGGAATTTGACGATATTATTAGTCATTCAAATAACAACTGTAAAGTAATAGCAAATATTGCAGAGGAAAGAGATATCGCCGTAGCAACAGCCGGTATACTGCGGTAACACCTGCATTGCGAAATACGTGCACACCGTCGTTAGCAGATTTCAAGTTGAAACATCACTAATTTTATAAAATTCTCATTTCGTCGTATCAGTCTCGAGTGTGTGCACGTTGATAATCAAAAGAGTATTTTATCCAATTAATAAAAAAAAACAACAGAAATATTAACAAGCGAATGCGATGAAAGAGTGAAATTCACTATTAAAGTTTTTATATCTTCCGTCGCTGATGACAAAGTACGTAAATCATAGTTATAATTGTTGAAAGGAAATACGTTCGATTTTCAACGTGTTTCGTATCGTACGAAACAAAAAAAAAAGACATGGAAGGAGTGTGATGACGTAACCATAGAGTCATTGAAAATAATTCATGAGTCAGGCATGAAATTTTTCGTTCTCGAATCATGTGTAAAAATATCCGACGTAACACGATTGAGACTCCTGGCGACAAATTGTTCGGAAAACGATGGACTTGAATAGATTCTATAAGTTCCGATAAATAGACTGCTTCTCCTATGGCAGAAGGTTCCGGTAGAAGTATTGGGGGAATCGTGAAATTAATTCGAGCAACTATTGATCGTCACAAGATGTCTATCTCATTACTAAATTTTCTAATGATCTGGATGCACCCACTGATTCGACCAAAAGAGGTCGTAGGGTATCCTCGTTGCGGATCAATATCGAGAGAGAGAGAGAGAGAGAGAGAGAGAGAGAGAGAGAGAGAGAGAGTGAGTGTGTGTGTATGTACTTTAGAACATACCATAAAAACTATATACTAAGAACCCATGTTCCCTTCTTTATGATGTAGCATACACATATTGCAACAAATTGCGTTCATTAACTACGGTTTCTATTTGCTACAACGCAAAAAGTTTCCATGAAACTAGTCCCCCACAAATGCTGGCCATAATTCTATGATGTATTTTTATTTTGAATATCGCGTCAATGGCAAAGAACGCGAATATAAATGTCGCATGATGTACTCGGTATTACTAGAGATGAATAGATAGATTAACGTGACGGCTTAACAGCTTGGTTAACCATAACACATTCACCACTACACCTCAGTTACTGATAACCAAGAGAGATTTCCTTTCAGCATATGCTCACCGCTAGCGACCATCATTGGCACTGTATTTATTTTCTATTATTTTATCATAAGAAATAGAAAAGTATAACTTTAAAAAAATATATATATATAAAAATAAAGTAATATTCTGTAAGGATTAGAAAATAATTTAAACATGTTATGCTCAATTTGTCGAAGCATATGCGTAACCGGTGTGAGCGGAAAATCAGACAAAATTGTCTCGCAAGAATATGTTTCAAATAAATAATTGTAATAAGTGTTGAAGAATTATTATTAATTTAATATAGAGTTAACGAAGAATCGTGCACTTGTGATGTTAAATTATGCCGGTCTATTGCATGAGCGAAATCGGTAAAATAAATATAAAGTAAGTTGCATGTAAAGAAATATTCATAATTAGCGATCAACTTAACGAGGAAGATATATGAATATGCAAGTTGGTAGAGACTGAGCTTCGAACACGAGTTCCTTAATTACCGTTATACACAGCCTGTTTATGCGTAACGGTATTAAGGCGATATTGCGTTTGAGAACAATGACTTCTACCTACTTGATTACACGGCAACAGATACGTCATGTGTAACGTACCGATATACCGAAACTTTCATATTTCGTAACAATCGAAAGATAAATTTCATGATAAACAGTCGGTACCTATAAAATATAATATCGTTTATAACGGTTTGCATCGATTACATAAAAAAATTGAAGAAATAAGAAAATTGCGATAGCAAGATTAAATCACTATTATATCTGTTTCTCTTTTTGTTTTTATTCGCGAATCAATTTCTCCTGAAGCCGGCATTAAAGAACAGAATAGTCTGTGGAAGGGAGTGCGGCGTGTCTGGAATAAATAGTTGAATCGTTACGGCTCAGAAAAGCGATGACGTTGTAGTCAAGCGGAAGTGTGGTTCACTTCGTGCGAATATGGTAAATTAATTAACATTTCGCGCTAATCATTTCTGCTTTCGAGACTTTAGAGGTCAGAAACGAGGACGTAACCGGATGAATATTACCCGAGAAAGATTTCTTATGTAGATGCATCAAACTGTATCACTTAGGAAATTTATGATAATTCTTCCCATTTGATCAAACGTATATGCTCGAGTCAAACGACGATTATATTCAACGGAACTTACCGATACCGATTCTGGGGAATTTTTCTTTTGGCGCGATTTTGAATTCTTCTTTCGCACTGTCTACCTTTTTCTCCTCGTTCGAAAGAGGTTGCAGCGTCTTGGGAACGGGATCGGGTTTCGTTGAAACGGGTTCGGGTTTCGTTAAAACGGGTTCAGGTTTCTCTGGAACGGGTTCGGGCTTTTCAACGACGTTCCACGAGTCGTCAGACTTTTTCTCCGCGATCGAAACGATTTCTGCATCATGGGAAACACTCGGAATAGTATCGATAATTGGAAGTTTTAATTCCTCTTTAAGTATCTCATCTTCCTTTTTACTGATTACCGGCGCAACAGTCGTCGCTTCCGATTGGTCCTCTATCATATCTGTCAAGAGATCTTGTTTCGGCTCCTTCGATCTGGTCTCAAATTTACTTTCTTCGACCGATCCAATTTTTTCTGCCTCTAACAGTAACGCCGTTGCGCTCTTAGGATCGTTAGGTTTACTCGACGATTCGTTAGCAGAGAAGGTTATCATATCCGGCTCCGAATTAACAATTGGTTCTACATTACTTTTTTCCGAAAAATCGAGTTGACCCAAATCTATTTGTGCCGGTTGTCCATCCTGGACGTGCTCGAGATGCTCAAAGTCGTCCATCGAATCGAGCTCTCTTCTGATTGGTTGCTCCTTCAGCTCGGCCATCTTTGCTACACGCGAGGAGTCGATTATCCTGTCATAGAATTTAACTTTTCTTATGGCGTTTGTAGTATCTTCAAATGTTCGGAAGTTATTTCAACGGGACGTTTCAAACTTTTACTTTTTGTTGATGTACCTCCGGGTGTTCAATGCCAAGTGCGATTTATAAAAATTTATATCGATGTAATAATTTGATCGTCGTGTCGTTCACTTTTAATCACTTTTTTTGTAACTCCACTTTCTCGAATATTCCAAAATTAAAAGCTTCAAAGTTTCGCTTCCACTGTTATCTCGTGTCACTTGTTATTAGATTTTGCACGATACTTTAGCGAACCGGAGAATATTCACTCGTCGACGGGTGGATTCAATTCTGAAACATGTTCCATGGCAGAATACTTCGCAGGGTGTGCGTAAGAGGGTTCTCTCCCCACTACCAGTGTTTCTTCCAGGAACGTACATATTGTGGGTACCACAGCGGTAACGGTACGTGTCGATTGAATATTTTAAACATCGACTTTTTAGTTGGTGTACGCTACAGTACGAGCGACTAACGACCGAAACGACAAAAACAACGTATTGCAAAATAATTTCTACTTTCAGAATGGAGCAATAGTGTACGTATGTTTAAATGCAATCTCAGCATTAGGATCCAATGGTACTCGTTTGTTACTGAGATCGCACCAATCAGAGCCGAACTACGTTCCCCCTCTTCTCACTTTCGAAGATGGAGGGAGGCGTGGGAGTTTAAGACAATGAGTCACACACATTGGGCAGGTTGAAACTGATCTTAACCACACATATATTTTATTGGATTTTTATAAACAACATTTTATTAACTTACAACATTAACAAAATATATGAGCAGAAAATAGTCAACGACATAACAGAAGGATGCAACACATTTATTTTATTTCTCACTATGAAAATTGCTATATGTACCTGAGTCTGTAAAGTATTTTGTTTGCTGGTGCAATACAGTTTATTCATTGCAATCTACAAGTATACGACATTGAATAAAAACATGCATAATTATTCAACAGGAATAGCTTATTATCAGTACATTGTGATGTTGAATAATTAATATCCTTTATCAAACAAACAGAACATTTGTATTTTGCGCATATGTATCAGGGTTTTTTTTTATTTCTACAATTATTATGGTAATATTTTAATAAGATATTATAATATATATGAATTATTATCGCAAATTCATATAAATATACGATTTGTTGACTATAAGTGGTTGCGGGTTTACACCTACGAACACATGGAATGTGCACACGAGGTGCTCGATGCGCATGCGCTGAGCCGGTATCCTGCGTTAAAATCGCGGTCGCATAGCGTAGTCACGAATACCTGGAAAGTAAAAAGGCTTTCTGCAAATATCAACAAAACGTGATTGAATACCGTTAATAAAGTTCTAACAGTGCCGTGGTCTTATCGTATTTGCAACAAACTAATAACGTTCAGCGAAGTTTTAACGAGCGTCGAAAAGTAAGTAAAAACTCTGACCTCAGTGCTATGAAAGTTTGTATGTACATCTATAGGCGAGTTTCACTTGAGTTCCATTGTCTTGTATATTTTTCTCGAAGACATCGCATACTTTTTTCTCATAAACATGAAGTTTGATTTGGCTTTAGATGAAATTGATTGAAAATGTTAAATCCTTGAAACGTGTAGATTCTTGTATTTATAGAAAGAATGGTAAAAGAGGTCACTTAAGACGACCTTTTCTCTGCTCGCAATTGTTTAATTATCGCTATTTTCGAATGTATACTAATCCTGACAATAACCATACTAATTCATCCGATCCGCGCATGCGGGTAACGATGTATTCCTGCGTTATCCCCGCGTTTCTGCGTAAATCGCGGTCATAAAGTCAAGCGACCGAAAGCGCATGCGCTACGAATATCACGACGCGTGGCTGCGAGCGTCAGTCGTTGCTTGTTCGTCGTGTCGGAAGGACCTGTCTACTCCTTTCCTCTCATACACTCATTTTCTCTTTCTCTCCTTTTCTCTTACCGGGCTTACGGATTGGTGAAAGATTTGCCCTTCGCAAAATGGCGGCACAGACTACCACCAGGAAAAGACTGAATGAACACGAGGAGAAACCGACCAACAGAAACGGAATAACCTTTTGCGAAGACATCGTAACTAATGGCCATGCCGGTTTACAGAGCAATGGACGTGTACAGGTTAGATCGTCCTCTGTCACTCATTTCTTTTACCTTAGAAGTTCAATTGTTTGTTGAACAATTTTGAATTCTTAAGTTTCTATAAAGTACACAGTATAAAATAACATGGATGTCCTTCATCTTTCCTAAATAGATGTACGAATACTAAGCAAACGTATCGAGGTTTAAAATGTTCGTAGACTAACGATCAAATTGATTTATCATTATTGCTTGTTACTTTTCTGAATCCTTGAAATAGAATGAAACAGTTCTACCGAAAATCTTACGAATATTTATTCTTTTTCCCCAATTTTAATTTTGTGCGATGATTTTATTTAAAATAATATTTCTTCCGAAGTAAATCAATTAAAAACAACAAGCCGAACCCAGCTATCTTTTGCCCTTGGAAATTTTTTTTTTTTCAAAGAAACACGTCGAAGTAGGATGAATCGAACTAATTTTTAAGGTGGAGTTATCTTTAATTGAACGAATGATGGCTATTCACGCCATAACACGCTTGAGTCACCGAAGTGAATGATTTAAAAAAAAGAAAACATTCTGATTAATTTATCGAAGTGATTTCTATAATTACAATGAAATGTTTATATTTTAGATAAAAAATGCCTGTCAATGTTGAATCTGATTTTAAAAAGCGATGCATGTTTAGTTCCTCATTTGATTTAAACATAACTAATGTAAAGCGTTGTAAATAAAATATAAAAACACTTGAACATCTTAAAATTGTTATTGCGTTTTACCGTTGACTTTCTCTTACACAATCTTATTAATTAAAAACAGGTATACAGATGATTTAATATAGAATTGATTTCGCCGATGATCAAGCCATCGCGATCCGCATTTTCTAACCTATCCTTGAACTTCTAGGAAACGAAGTTAATGTTAATAAAAGTTATCGACTGTCGAACACATCCAATGTAAACACCTTCCTGGAAAGTCGAGGAAAATGTACTTTATCAACGGATATTTGCTTTGGAACATTGAGGAATAGTATTGTCATAATTATTCTGTGGTTTCGATGTCCATACGGCGTTGCGTATTGCGCGACAGTTTTTCTTATAACGGTCACGAAAAGTTGGTCGAAGAAACACCATAATATTTATATTCATCCTTAAGTTTTCTCCTTTCACACATTATATCAGAAATTAATCTCGCACCTTTTTCGGACTACAGGAAACGATCAGTTTATACACTATAAAACATATAAATGATTTTTTTTTTTTTTGATAAAGTATACTTATCGGACTCCGATGAATCATATATATATAACCTGGGATTATCTGTTCGCAATGTTCCTGTACTATCACAAATTTACGATACGAAGATTTATTATCGCTTCCGAGCAATTTCCTGTATTAAAACAATTCAATTTCCAAGCGTTTATAATTTATCGCCAACACTTTTGTGATCGTATTTATTGATTTTGAAACATTTACTCTGTACCGAACGGAGACATTTAAACGGTTGAAAAATAGACACGCGTACTCATATGTATTTTTGTTTTTAACAAATGCTTACTACAATTAAAGTTTGTATTGCTATTCTACGGCGAGAGGTCGAGGTTATCGATTTTGGTAGTCGCGTGGTTTTTTAATGCAGAAGACTCGTTACGAAAAATGTTTCTAGTCCTTATCGCATACTAGTTACATCAGAATTCAACGATTTCAAACTGTCACTACGATGTTATTTTACAATCCTTCCAGGATTTACTTTGTCAAAATCTATCGCATACGAAAACTACCGCACAGACCTAAATGCCTCCATCTTGAAGTTCTTATTTTACACTTGTGAAAGATTTTTAATAAAAATTGTTTTCGTAAAAATCGGTTATCTTCGAACTATGAAGGTACAAAAAAATAGTTCTTATACATCGAGTGATTCTCCGTGTAAAAATAAATCTAGAAATAAGAATAATATTGTTCCGTTTAACTGTATTTAAGAAAATCAAGTTTCAAGATCTATTGGGTTCACGCGCTGTGCGGCGAACTTACGAAATATGTTTCTTACCTAATCGCACGTGTATTGCTTGTGTTTACAAACTTGATCTTTTAAAAACAAAAAAGAAGCTTCGGATTAAAAAATATTGTACTCAATTTTGTTCTGATTTTGTTATGCAGAATCACCCCCCGTCTGGTTGTACTACGATTTCCGTCCCACCCTGTAAAGAGATTAAACGATACGGATGGATAAATATTTTTTCATTTCATTATTTATTATCGTGTTCGTTTCTCTCGGTTTTATCGACAATACTCCTCTACGCTCTTGCACAATTCTATGTACCACAATACGGTATAACGTAATATATAATTTTATACAATACATGCAGGATGTTCCGTAGAGTTCAATGAAATTTGGAATGTTAATGTATTTCGATTATAATATTGGATTGTACGGAAAGAAAGTTCGTGCCGATTTTCGGTAGGTGGCATAAAGACAGGTCTGAATATAATTAGAATTACTGAAAACAAATTACATATTCTACAGACTCTCCCATAAGTTTCATCAAAATCGGATTTTCGTATCTGAATATGTTTCCGTGTTAAATGAATTGCGTTTCAATTTTCCGTTAAAATCGACATGAACTTATCGAAACCCAATATCTAATTAAATATTTTGAAATGTATTTGAAACTAACAAAATTCCTTTGTTAAGTCGCGCCGAAATGTTTTATTTTCAAATTATTAACATTATCGTTGGATTTATTGTTCGGTAATTCTAGTGCTAACGTAAAACACGGGCCAATCGGCGCGCGACTATAGCGGACGGATTTCGGCTCGGCCAACGGCGATGCCACGGGCAGCGGAATCTATTGTCGAGCCGGAAGTCGTTCGTTGTAGCCGCGCTGTGATTGGTCCGTGTTTTACGTTAACACTAGAACCAGCGAACAATAAATCCAACGATATACATTGCTTTGTAATAATGTCGAGACTGCATCAAAATATTTTTATGACTTGAACAATTGCGAAAGAAAAAACTAGGGACCAGTCAAATTGACTGGTTTGGTAGTTCTAGTGTTAATATCTTGAAAACGAAGCGTCTAATCGCGAATTTGTGAAGGAAAACGTTGCTCAACCGTTTGCGGCCGTATTAAGTTTACACGTTACAAATTTCTTCGCTATCGTTGGAAATTTCAAATTGCATCGCTCGTCGCTTCACTGGGACTATGGTCGCTATTAGAATCACTGGTATAAATATTAAAAAAAAATCGTTATTACTTTCTATATCAAAAGTCAATGTTCCAAGAGTCAAAATAAAATTTGTCATCGCTGCTTTCAATTTCGCGGTACACTTCTTTCAATAACTTTCGTTTCGCCATTATTTTAGAGTATTATTTGAAAAATATTTTAAGAAACGGAAATGCCTAGTCTCACTGAAACACAATTTGTAAAATATTATTTCGGATTCTACGTATCTCCGAAGCTTGGCGACTTAATATAATATGGAGATCGGTATGGTTCTTTGCTGTGGTGGCTGAGCGTAGAAATACGACCGCAAAGGGTTAATTTCGTCTAAGGAATCTGATTTCAAACTTCTTTGACTTATATCCTATATATCTTGCGCTTTTTTAACAAACTATGCTAACTACAAACCGGTCATTAATTTTTAACGAAATCCGAAGAGATCTTTGGTTGTTCATGTATCGACATGTTGTGCTTCGCAATCGATCCTTGTTATTTCAAGATAATGTTATTATATACTATAGTTGAAGAGAGGCAACGGTTAAGTTTCGGGTTGCCATCTAATGAGAGCACAGACGAAATAGCTTCCACTGCTCTTCAAGGTCTAGCTGTACCTTTCGAGTTTGGGACGGTTAGGTGAGGACGCCGTATACTATAAACCCGTCGAGAGACAAGCAGTTCGTGTAACAGGGTTGGCGTAATAGGAGTTCACCTAATTTATCCTCACTAATGAATTGTTAGTTCGGATAAGTGGAATTCTATTTTGAACGTTAAAAGCGGCGGTAATGATACCGAGAGCTGATAGAGTTGAATGAACAAGGAAGAAAGAAAGTAGGAATAAATTGTATTATAAATTATATTAGATTCTTTGGAAAGTTCGTGCCGATTAATATTTACTTTTAATAAATATATACTAAAACGAATCCATAAATAATTGATTGTCGATAAGTAAGTCAGTACGAACTTTTCGGACAACCCAATATGTAATGGATTATAATAATAGTAAATGAATTAAGTAAATAATATTGTCGGACAGACAAGGAATCTAGGATTGTACAAGAATTTTGATCAAGGTTTAATCTGCCCTCAGTTTCCAGAGAAAGGGACAAAAGCAGAATCGGCGAACACAAGATCGAAGGAGTCGTTCGAGGGGGTACCATTCATTACAGCAGCATTGACCCACTTCGGCTTCTATATTCTTATGATCCTGGGGTTTATAAACCAATTGTTTTTCACGCCCAAAGTCGCGAAAGAGTACAATAGAGAGGTAAGATGAGATGCAATGATTTACCTTAACGATATTATTTCATTCCTCCTGATACGGCCATTACAATTTCACGCATGTTTAGTGTAGCCTATAATTATTCGAACAACTTTAACCACTGGACAACTAGAACGTTACGTTGAAAAAATAATATTATTTCTTCATTTTCATTTAACACATTGACTGCCAAACTAGCAACCAAAAAATTGCATAAAGTCGGAGCAGCTTGAGCAAAATAAAAATTGAAAAAATGAAACCTACGTCACTGAGTACTTTTCCCACCTTCTTGAATTTTCTGGGCCACCGTCAAATTAGATACAATAAATATATTAACGCGAAAATTAATTTAAAAATCGCAGAAATAATTCAATCACCCTTGCGTGGGTGACGTAGCAACCGAACTGTTAAAATGGAGCCGCAGTCGTCACAGTGACGTGGCAGTCAAAAAAATTGCACAAAGTTGGAGCAGCTTACCGAGTGAAATAAAAATTGAAAAAATGAAACCTACGTCACTGAGTAATTTTCCGACCTGTTTGCATTTTCTGGGCCACCGTCAAATTGAATGCAATTAATATATTAACGTGAAAATTCATTTAAAAATCGCACAAATAATTCCGTCACATTTATATGGGTTACGTGGCAGCCCAAAAAATTGCATAAAATCGGAGCAGCTTACTGAGTGAAATAAAAATTGAAAAAATTAAACCTACGTCACTGAGTAATTTTCCGACCTGTTTGCATTTTCTGGACCACCGCCAAATTGGATACAATGAATATATTAAAGTGAAAATTCATTTAAAAATCGCACAAATAATTCCGTCACCTTTATATGGGTTACGTGGCAGCCAAAGTGTTAATGAAAATTGTCGCACAACCATTGCCCTGATTATTTTCTAAAGTTTGTTTCGACATACATATTTTCAAAATATATAATATATATATAATATATAACGGCATGTTTCTCATGAAAAATAGAATTTATCTCATTAGAAAGAAATCCTAAAAATTGTGATTTAGGACACGCGAAAATTACGAGTCGTTTATGCCGATGATAATATAAAGTATTCGTAGTTTAAAGTGAAACGTAAAATTTTCGAATAGTTATAGCGGAAATTTGATACTTCCTTTTGTAATTTCGTATCTCCTGTTTATCATTCCGTTTTATAACTGTGAATCTCGAACAAGTAGGAGCTGCACGTAGATGCAAAGTTAACGGCAGCTTTGTAAACGAAGATCGCTAGATATTCTTTCTTTCTTTTATTTACCCACTAATTTCCTATTATTCTCTTTCTTTCGCAAATTGTCTTACGTTTTTTCTTTCGATCAGACACGTGAGTACATTTAAAACTGTGGAGTCAAATATCTCGGTTAACCCAATCTATCTCGAAGATACTTCAACACTGTGACTGTCAAGGCTGTTAACCCTTTGCACTCGAAGCTGTTCTACCTTCGAAAATCGAGGCATGTCTTCTGGTCTCAAAAATTCTACTTTACAACAATTGTTTGTCTTTAATTGCAAGCATAGTGACGTAAAAATTATTTCAAATAATAGCATCGCAATTTTTAGCGGTGCCCCAGAGTCACCATTCGAGTGCAAAGGGTTAACAGCTACAAAAATTCTACAAAATCGAATAAAATAAAAATTGGAAAAATAAAATATACAATGTAGAGTACTCCTACCACCTTCTTGCACTTTCTAGATCGTCATCAACATTGATACAATAAATATATCAACGTTAAAATAATTATAAATAATTCCGTCACCTGTGACATGGCAGTCAAAGTGTTAACCATAATCTCTCTCGTGTATCACACTTACACATTCTAAATATTATTTTCACTGGAGTAATAGTACGGTTGAAATTAACTCGATGTAACGTTAAAGTAGTAGTGGCGTGTCCATTAACATCTTAACGATCATCCGAAACGTTTGGGCTTGGTGTGCGCGTTACTCGAAGTGTCTCGAAGTACCTAAAGCGAAGACAGTAAGGAGAAATAAGAATGACATAATTCAGAACATGGTGGGTTAAACGAAACAATTCATGGCCATGAAAGTTCTATATATATATTACGTACAAATGCGACTACGAGTTAAAAGTGATTGAAATCGAGTCGAACGGACAGACACTGCGGAATTCGCTGTGATAGTTGAGTTCGAAAAACGGTGAGCACGATTGCACGAGTTATCCTTGATTAACGCTGGAAATACTAAATTATGGTCAAACGTAATCATAGAGACGGTGTAGTTTTCAGATAAGGTTATTTGTTCGCGCGTAACTTGCAAGAAGGACGGAGCAACATCGCGATGCTTGTAATATATTAAAATATTCGAAAATAATTAAAACCGTATACTCGTTTTGTGCTCGCCACTCCTAGTATTATGCTCGAGTTCTTCGAAGTAGAATATTCTCGTTTTCGCGATGCAATTTTCGAATTTTATCAGTCTAACAATAAACGCTTCGATAAACGTAGTTGTAAATTAAATAAAATCTGTAAAATGAATAATCTTTTAAATTTCAAGATTTGACAAGATTTTTGTCAGCGTAGTAGAACCGAATAGCAGGTCTTTCCGGTCAAACGATAGATTAGTTTCTTATTAAAACTCGAAGAAAACGTTGAATATAATTATTTTGGATAAAACACAGTTACAAATTAAATAGATTTAATCGCGTCAAGGAAAACTATATTCACAAAGATAATAAATAAAAAAATCTCCAGGATTAATTATCTTATATAGTCATATACAAAGTCTTACACAGTCAAAAATCAAATTTCGGATAAGAGTTATACGGCAAATAAAAGATTAATTACGTACCGATAGCAATTCTTCTAACGTGTAGAATTACTCGAGATATCTGAAGAACATCTCTTACACATCCTACTTTCTCTAATCATGCATACCGCATTGAATTGCACGATATTTTCGTATAATTGTGATTTAATTAAAACACCACATTTTTCTAACCGATCTTCGACGACCTTGTGTTATTTTACACCCTTCGATAACCACTGTTGAACTGCTTTAAACTCCTTGTTGTATCTCCACCAATCTATCCTCTGTTAGATGAGACTGTTTTCTTTTGGCAAATGAAAGAAAGCAGAATCGAATTTAAGGTGATAAAAATCTGGTTGCTGGTTTATCTTCTATCATTTTCAGAACTAACGCGGTTATTGATTAGAGGCGCCGCGAAAAACTACCTTGACAAGTCGTATTTCACGTATTTGCAGCGGTGATAAGTATTTTCCGAAAGATTTGGTTGTCCTAAATCGCGGCAGGAGATAATCTCGAAATCAGCTGAGAACCGGTAGGGATTATCATCCTCGCAGAGACGAGAGAATAAAAATAAAACAAAAATGTGGCGTATGGATTACTTCGGCCGGATTATTGTTCTGCGAGGCGTAGACGGGATGGCATTTAAGGCGAAAATATTTGTTCCAGGGTTACGCGCCGCTTTACGAAAATTTCGAAAGATTTTATCTTCGATACGTATACAGAAGAGTGAGAGATTGCTGGAACAGGCCGATATGCTCTGTTCCAGGTGCGACTGTTACGCTTAAAGATAGAGTAACACCAGATTACGGATGGTCGTTCCAGTAAGTCGTCTACAATGAACATACTAAAAATTTCACCGAGAAAAAGGGATCGCGTTATCGCATTTCAGATTGTCGTTATCGATTGTCAGATAGAGTCACCGTTGACGGACTTACAGTGACGAGCATATATAAGTAGGCGAGAACGTAAAGTCGCCGATTTTATTTCAATTGGACAGCACGAATGTTGATTCGAATCGATTTTCAAGAGACATCACATTAAATCACATTTATTGAGCTTTCTAAATCGTATAACTTTTATTCACTTTGATGTACAGTGTCCTGTGTGTATCCAAACGTGCAAACATGTTCAGTGTTTTCCGCGAGTATATAAATAAGGAAACATCGTCCAAAGCAATTTAGTTTGTTTCTGGCATTAGGAAAAGTTACATCTTACATATTACACGTACGTTTTACATCTTACCGAGTTCACAATATTTATTTGCGTACAGTGCTGTATTTTCGCGTAGTGGCTTACACGGGAACATATTCAGATGCGAAAATCCGATTTTGATGAAAATTATGGGAGCTTATACTTCTTTGAAAAATATTTCACACGTGTTTTGTTTTTATCAGTAATAATCCACTTTCAAGGGGCGAAAACAGCTCTCAAAATTGAATCTCGGAAACCAGAGGTCGAAAAAATTGGAATTTTTTTTTAAATTCTGTTTTTTTTAATGGGAAATGTAGTCGCATAAGAAAATTTTAACAAAAGTTTCTTGTTTAAACGATAAAATTATAAGCTCCTATAAGTTTCATCAAAATTGAATGTTCACATCTGAATATGTTCCCGTGTTAGGTGTACAAACCGAGAAATGAGAAATATTATGCGACAGGAAATATTTCTACTATTTACAGAGATAGTAAGTCGATCAAATATTTCTATTAATGTTTATCATTCCGCTCAGATGCAAATTAATAATAAAAAGAAACTTATATTTGTTTACGATGCAACATCTGCTTGTGTACATCGAATATCGATTAATCACCGATTACGCTAAGCTAATCATTTTAAGGTAATCATTTACTCATCGATAAATATCTTATCTACTAACATTCCACAAATTAGTAACGATTGCATCGTAACAGATTACGAAATTGCAAAATTAGGTTGAAATTTGAAAGTCTCCGCGTTCATTAATCAACGCAACGCAATGATTAAAACTTGCTTTTTGTCGTATGTTTGTCGACGAATAGGAGAAGAATATAATGAATAAATTAATCGAAGCTACTACCAAAAGAAGTGAAGATTTCGTTATAGTTTGGGCGGGAGTGACTGTAAACTGTAATTACGAATCAACATACTTATGCCGATATGTTAAACGATACTTGCAAACGACAACTTACCTCAGGACTGGATTTCCCGAGAGAAAAATGTCCCAAGGAACACTTTACGCGATGCAAAAATTTTTCTGCATCGGTATAATGTTAATGTAAAGCAAGGAAAGCCATTTAGTGTTAAATTGTATGCAGTAACAGAGGAAGCATGGCAAAAGCATCGATAGATATTAAGAGATTTGAGGTAAAATCCTAATATTTATTCTTTACGAATACCCTTTATGATCGAAATACGCGGAAAATTCTTAAAAGGACATTTATTTTTTTTTTTTTTTTGTACATTTGGATACGTATACGAAAAAGCTATAGCTCAAAATGGATAAAAATTCTATGATTTAGAAAGCTTAAGAGATGCAGCTTTAAATCGACTCGAAGTAAAATTTCTATTTTTACGTTGAAGTAACTCGTCGACTTTAGATTTCCTTATTTATATGCTCGTCGTTGTATTTTGCTAGCGATTCCATTCGTTGCGTCATAGAATCGGTCGATTTTCATTCGTTAAAGTTTCCTTCGGGAATTTCGGAAGCGAGAGAGACTACACAGATTTGAAAATTGTAACGAGCCAATTGGAGATACAGGAAGTCAGACATTTATCTTGATTAAATGTAATCAAGTATATTAAGTATATGAAGAGGTTTTGCGGCTAGCGAGCGTAATTCACTTTTAATATCTTGAGAGCCGGTCTCGTCACATTGAAAGCTCGTGTTCCCGTTTGAAACCAGAACAGTTGCGTTTCCCGTGTCGATTCAAATTCAATTTCGGCGCATTGCGGTTGATTTTTTTCGTGATTGGTTCGATGCCGTTTTGATCATGTCGATGCTCGTATCGTTCTCCAAATCGCATTTTACGATCGAATTCGCTGAAAGATCGTTTGAAAAATGTCCAGGCTTACTCGCGTCTTCTTATTTCAGATTCACCGGGACGACTACGAATTGTATAAATTTGGGATCGTACAACTACTTGGGTTTTGCCGAGTCGTCCGGGAAATGTGCTGATCAGAGTATCGAGACCCTAAAGGAATTTGGCTGTGCCAGTTGCAGTGGTCGTCTCGAACTTGGTAATTAATTGTCTGTGTTCTCCCTTACCCTCCCTAGGGCGCTCTCACCCTAGAAAGACCAACAAGAATAGTAAATAGGTGTGGAAGTTGCTTTTAGATTGGTATTATCTGCGCATCATGTACTCGCGTCACTCTCTATAATGATCCTTTAATTTCAGAAAGAATTTGCTTGCCATAAGGGAACATATTCAGATGCGGAAATCCGATTTTGATGAAACTTATGGGAGCTTTTGCTTTATTGTTTAAACAAAAAACGTTTGTTAAAATTTTTTGCGCGACTACATTTCCCATTGAAAAACACACAATTTAAAAAAAAATTCAAATTTTTGCGACCTCTGGTTTCCGAGATATCTCAAAAATACCCCAACTTTGAGGGCTGTTTTCACCCCTTCAAAGTGGATGGTTGCTGATAAAACAAAACACGTGTGAAATATTTTTCAAAGAACTATAGCGGATATAGAATATATTTTTTTTAATAAATGTTCCCCGAGTAAATGTTAGAGTTAAGCTAGACACTAGAAACTGTTTGTGATTTAAATTCGTCGTTTTAACACATGACGGAAATAGTAGAGTATACACGGTATTATTCGGTATGCAGAAAAAAATACAGGTAGAATACAAGTTTTTAACTCAGGTCTAGTTTTTAAAAAATTGTTTGTTGTTAACATATTCAGTTACATATCAGCTGTTGTGAATATATTCATAATTCAAAGCCACTTTTATTTATTTAAATATTTTATAAATAAACTAATAATTTTATAATATTTATTTTGGTGGTCCTAGGATCATATAACTACTTGACTGCATTCAACATAAAAAGAAAATGGTGTGACGATACATCTAAAAAGATAAGAGTTGAAAGACACAAAAGTTTTGCTTATTCAAATTCAGGTTTAGTATTTATACTCATTATTAAAGTTGCATTTGCGGAAAAGTTCTTTTTTAGTAGGTCAGAAAATTGTTATTTTGTGAGATTAATCAAGTTTCATCAAGAAAAGCATTTTCGACTGAACATAAATAGTGGAATAATTTAATTTGTATTTTCTATACACATAAACGTGCTCAGGAAAAATTTTCTCCATTAGTGCTTGAAGAATGAACGATGATTTTTCATAGGGGTCATAATGATTGCACAATTTTATTGTTTAAGGGAACATGCCAATTCACGAGGAATTAGAACAGCTGACGGCCAGATTTCTTGGGGTAGAGGATGCAATAGTTTTTGGAATGGGATTTGCGACAAATGCCCTCAACTTACCTTCATTGTTGAGTAAAGGGTGCTTGGTACTCAGTGACGAGAAAAACCATGCTTCCTTAATACTTGGATTAAGATTGTCCGGTGCCACTATCAAAGTGTTCAATCATAATAGTAAGTTTCAAACTGATTGAATTTGAAGAATTTTGAAATTGAATTTTAGTAAAATTTTTAATATTTTTGGTCGTAGATGTAAAGCATTTGGAGAGTCGATTGAAAAGTGCAGTTGTTTTTGGTCAGCCAGAAAGCGGAAAACCTTGGAAAAAGATAGTAATCGTGGTCGAAGGTATTTACTCTATGGAGGGATCCATTGTACACTTACCAAAAATTTTGGAGCTGAAAAAGAAGTACAAAGTAAGTATAGTTTGTTCCCACAATTGATGTCATACGCCTTATACGAGAATAATTTGTTTATAAATAAACCAAACGGCTGTAGTTTTCCTATCAAGCTTAAGGGATTAACTTACTAGATGATAAATATTTTAAGTGTTTATAATAATTAGATTGTAATTATTGAGATGATTCTTGTAGGCTTACGTTTATCTGGATGAAGCTCATAGTACAGGTGCATTGGGCAAACATGGAAGAGGTGTTTGCGATTACTATGGAATTGATCCGCGAGACGTGGACATACTTATGGGAACATTTACAAAAAGCTTTGGATCCGCTGGCGGATATATTGCTGGAACAAAGGTGAGAGAAATATTGAACGTACTAAAAGGTTCGCTAGTGTTTGATTTCTGTAGGTTCTGTTACAATAATGTTTAATTATCTCATAATTTAAAAAATAATATTAACAACACTAATTGTATAATTTTAGACATTAATAAATCATATAAGGATATACAGTCACGCACATGCATATGCAATGGCGATGTCTCCGCCAATAGCACAGCAAATTATTACATCCATGAAAATAATTGCCGGCGAAGACGGCACGAATGATGGACGGAAGAGAACGAACCAGCTTGCAAGGAATACCAGGTACTTCAGACGTAGATTGAATCAGATTGGAGTTATCATCTACGGGAACGAAGATTCGCCAGTTATACCTATGTTAGTCTATTTGTTTTCAAAAATTGGGTACGTACAGACGATTACAAATTCCTAGCAAGATCGCAAGTTGAAACGAAAAACTGAAATTCTGATTTTTGTTAACAGTGCAGTTGTACGAACCTTAACAATGCATAACATAGCAGCGGTAGGTGTTGGATTTCCAGCAACTTCTCTAATGGAAGGTAGAATACGGTTTTGCCTTTCTGCTGCTCACACTAAGCAACAGTTGGACTATGTAAGTTAATTAAATCGTACATTTAAAATGTTTTTTTTTTTTTTGCAAAAATACGTTTAATATCATTGTAATATTTTAATCACAATTTAAATTACTCTAGGTATTGTCACATATAGAAAGTCTTGCGGATTCTTTGGGCCTAAGATATTCTCGTAAAGTACGTGATCCAGCACCGATAGAATATTATTCCGATGGAGAGAATGAATGACCTACCATTTAGAATATAGGCTCTATAGAACATATACTTTACCACACAGAAGCGCGTTACACTTCTGCGGACAAACACTGCCTTGGAAGAATTCTACACGCATTCTTTTCTATGCTTTTTCATTGATCCACTCAATGGACATGTTCAAAAGTCTTTGATAAATATTTCCAAAGGGAGTACCTTGTTATCGAATATAGAATCAGGGGGTTAGATATTTTTATTTTATCCTAGAATAGCTATTTTTAATGAAACCGCTACTATCAGTACGTACAATTACATATTAGAACTACGATTACTACAACTACTATTAGTACCACCGGCTACTATTAATATGGCTACTACCGCTACCATTACTATTACCACTACTGCTTCTACTTTTTTCAGTATGTACATTCAACACTACTGAAAGTTAATACAAATTTGTAGTTTTTCATCACTTTTTAAAACGCATACAACGAATTACATTAAACAGAAATATATAAAGAAGCCAGAAGTGGGTGATATTTGAGGCTTTTCGACACACAGTCGGGGAAAAAGTTAAATGAACACACTTAAAAAAATTAATAACTTTTTAAAAATTGGACCAAACAATTTGTATATGTTTTGTTGAAAGATTTGTTTATTAGGTAATGTGTAAGAAATTTTTTTTTAAATTGTCATTGTTTGAAATTTTTAAGAAAAAAGTGAAGATAACAATTTCATCTGTGCTCGCAGCAAAAATGTAAAATATACGTCTCGTACATTTAAGTGAATTATTGTACAAACTTTCATCGAAATCGATTGACGCATTGTAAAGCTATAGTAAGGCCTGGCGATGGTTAGGGCTCCTCAAATGTTGCTTCCCCCATCAGTCTTATGTTCTTTTTGCAGTGCGCACCGTGCGCCATCATCGCGTTCGCTGATGTCTCATGTCTTCATTGCTCCACCGTACGTACCATCGTAGTTACTCTTGACAATATAGTGTCTTTCTTTATGGTAACAGCACTTGCTGGGAGAGGACAGTCAGCATTACAGTGGAAATGTTTTAGCCTCAATAAGCATCGAAAGATATAAGAATCTTTGAACTTCAGATTTACTATCGATCTAAATCACAGTCTCTCACAACTTTTATTATTTTTAATTAGTTATGGCTCACCATGAATTTAATAGATTTTGATGAAACTTTGCGTATGTATAACCCATTTAGATTTGCAAGACATATTTTAAATTTTTTAATTTTGAAAAAGTTAAAAATCCTTACCTTAACTTTTTTTCTGTGTAAAATTAACCAATAGTAATTTTCAATTTTCCTTTTAATATTTCCAAAAAAGAATTCAAGTCGTTTGATCCAATTTTTTAAAAATTATTAGGTTTTAAAGGTTGTGCATTTAATTTTACCCTCGACTGTACTTCATTGCACTGATACGATACCGCAATTGCATTTATCTCGTACTCTGCTTGTTATATCGATGCAGACTTTAATGTGACAAAAGCCTTAACACGTTAAACACTATTTCTATTCCAAATATTCTTTGAAGAAACCATTTGGTGTGTAACGTGTTAAAGAATAATGAGGAACTAGGTGCAGTAATAAAGAATTTTGCAGAAATTTCTATTTTACGTAGATAGTATTTCTCAATAAAATGTTTAAGAACTTGGATCATAGTGTGAATAGTTACAAATTAGTACTTGAACCAATTAGAAAAAAGTATTTGCTATTTATACTTACTTTTTTAATATATGCCGAACTGAAGATAAAATTAATAGGTACATACGCTTTACTGTCACTGTAAAAGATTTACATTTGAAATGTGTATGTCATTTGGCAAGTCATTCATTGACACATTTATACACATCCTTCAAATAATTTTTATTTGGAAAAATAACTGTTTATAAAAGAAAATGTTTTCTAATTTCTTTACATTTCTTTTACAGTTTATAATTAATTAGCATTTTAAGAGCCCATCATTTACTTCAAAATAAATATCAAAGCGCGTGTAGACATTTAGAAAGGTAACTTCATGTATTTTTTTATTAAATTAATGAACGAAACAACCATGTATTTCATTTATTATAAAAGTCATATCCTATTTTAGGATTCATTATGTACATATCATTTAAAAAATTACAATATTATAAAATGTTGTATTTGAATTTATTTTAATGGACAGTGCAAATCTGAATTAATATTATTTTTTTATCCGAGTACTGTGCAAAACGAATAACGTTCATGTACTATTATTCAATTTCATAAAGTAATGTGCTATCTTAGGAATATGTACATGCCTCCAAAATAATAATTTTTTATGATTATTGCGTTCGTATATCATTGTTAAAAAGTGAATTTGAATAACAAACATGTAATTTTTTTTTTGGTTTTAACCAACTCAAAATACAATTTTAAACATTTTTATATTTTATATTGTTTTTAAAATATTAAATTTCCACAGCAGATAATAAGTTCTGTATTCTTCCTAAAATAATACTGTTTGCGGATATACAATCGTCAGGCTTGTATGGTGGTTTTATGGAGAGAACATCCTCAATCATTAGAACATTTTCTTTTTCCATAATAGGGAACCTGTTTTCACGGAGCATTTTAACAACTGCATTTTTCCGTTCGTCTAAAGTCGATTGAAGAAGACATGTTGGTGGGTTCATAAATAATTCTGGTAATTCATGTAATTTGTCCGAACAAACTTCTATACTTTTTATAACATGTCCAAAGACGATTTTTAAATTGTTCCATAGACCACCTTGTAACAGTACAATGCTAAAAGTAGATTATAAATTATTAAGAGATTAGAAAATAATTTTAAAAAATGCGATTTTTAATACACACAGGTATTAGAAATATGAGAAAACCAGAAAATATCTGGTAAAGTAGAACTAGAATTTTCAAAAGTATATCATGACCAAAGCTGGGTATAATTTTTGAAGAAAAAATATTTTAAATAATTGTTGTACAATTGAAATAAGATATTGATTGAAATAAACAGTAAAATTTCCAAAATAAAATATTTTTATTTTAATAATCTAAAACATAACATAACAAAATATTTCTTGGCAATGAAAACAAATTGAGAAAACAAGTAATATTGAAAATTTTTAAATTATAATATTTTCGAACTCGACTTTCTCGAAAATTAGACGATAAATTAAAAAAATTTATTCCATATATTCGATTTATTTCTCATGTAGAGTCATTCCTATAATTATGCTCAATACTGGAACACCCCGTAAGTGTATGGAATAAAATAAGTTACGAAACTTTAAAGAAATTTTTTAAGGGACGGTTCATTTATGATTTGTGTTACAAGTATGTATTTACGATGCAATGAAAAAAAATTTAGTTAGTGAAAATCACAGTCAAGAATATTTTCATGAATCCAGCGGTTGTATATTATGACCGGCATTGCTATTACATTTGATACACCCTATACATATCGGATTTTTAAAGAGCGCGCATGATTTTAAATAAAATAGACCAGTTACTATTTGAAATAGTATTTTATCCAGCTTTGGTTATGACACATAAATGTTAGAATTTTCAAGACTTAAGAAACTGGAATTGTTTTCTTACTCCAGGAATAGGTAACGTAAAATTAAAGTGTAGTACATCCATTTGTTTGTTAACAATTCCAAATTGTGATCATATTCAACGCAACTCGTCTAAAAAAATTCAAAATCTCAGAAACTTTGATATTTTTGCATCGTTACATAGTTTTAGAGACTTAACTTAACCGTCAAATATTTAGTACTTTTGAAATTTTCGAATTCTCACACACCTCTAACTCGTATACATTACTAGAATACTAACCTTTCCGATACAGGATCTACGGTATAAACAATTCCAGAAATCGTAGAATCATTTTTATTCAAAATCTTTACTTCTTTACCAATATAGCTCTTAAACAGTAAAGGATCACTTTTATAAATATTGTGGGAAAAACTTAGATTCCTTTCCATGGCGCAAAATATAAATTCTTTTGTTATGATATTGTTAAAAACAACTCACGTTTATACATTACGAGTTTAATAAACGTACGCTATCTATTCTTATTTGATACTAGACACTATCTACATACAGTTCAGTTGTTGAATTGTAATTGCAACATAACCTGAAAATAAGTTGACATTATTGGTGTTCGTGCAAATGAAAACACTGACACGCTCTATACCCTATTAAAATTTATAATAATGAACTAAATGTCTCAGTTCGTAATTAAATATTGAAATATTTAAGTTTTATAAAAAATTATTTAAGTATGGTCATATACGGTGTTTATATCGTGTCAAAATCGGGTGGATTAATTTTTAATCATGACCATAATGTTCCGCGAATTGAAAATGAAAAGATCTTTAATTATCCATTGGATTTAAAATTACGTTACGAAAATAAAAAGATTGTGGTATCATTCGGTCAAAGGGATGGAATTAATGGTAAGAAAAATACAAATCTTTTTTTCAAAAAATTGTTATAATAAATTAGATAAATTATGATCAATTTATTGCAGTTGGTCACGTTTTGACAGCAGTAAATGGCAGTCCGGTAACAGGAAGAGAACTAGAAAATGGAAAAGATGTATTTGAATTATTGGAGCAGCCAGAGTGTTATCCTTTATCGCTTAGGTTTAGTCGTGCTAGGATGACCACGAACGAGAAAATTTTCTTAGCATCAATGTTTTATCCCCTATTTGCAATTGCTAGTCAACTCAGTCCTGAACCACGTTGTTCAGGAATTGAAATTTTGGAAGGAGATACGTTTAGACTTCATTGTTACCAAACATTAACTGGTATTAAATTCATTGTTGTAGCAGAGTCTACACAAAGTGGAATAGAAATTCTACTAAAAAAAGTATTTGAATTGTATGCAGATTATGCTCTAAAAAATCCATTTTATTCATTGGAAATGCCAATCAGATGTGAATTGTTTGAGACAAATTTGCAAACATTGTTAGAGAGTGTTGAAAAGTCTGGTGCTAGCAGTTCTTAATATACTGTACATTAAAATATATTATTGCATAGTGGCTGAAGTTATCACTAGCAAGAAGACTGTATATAAATGGGGATAAATTATGAGGAAGCTCCTTCTGGTTTTATATATACTTCATTGTGTAACATAAATTTGCAATGTATGTAAGTTGTATATTAAATGTACACATATTAAAATGTAAATTATGATTTCTTTATATTTTGTATCAATAACAATCACAGTTACAATTCTGTTTTATGCGCTGCCTTAATTGTTTCTGTTTGTTTTACAAAACTGACAATATCATTGGCCAAAAGTTGCGGCTCTTCGAAAGCTGCAAAGTGTCCTCCAGTTTTAAAAGTATTATATTGAATCATATTGACATATTTTTCTTGAAGCGTGCTCTTGGGCACCAAGAACAACTCGTTAGGGAAAGCAGCACAGGCTGTAGGTACCTTCACTGGAGCTCTAAAAAAAGAAATACAATATTTGAAACGTTATCCAATAACGTTATAAATTTTTGAAACTTAGATTATATACTTACTTATCCATGAGTAAGGCCCTGTTTGCCGAACTAAAGTTCTCTGCATAAAGACGAACGCTACTAGTAATGCTATTTGTTATCCAATATACCATTATGTTATCCAAAAGTTCGTCAAGCGAAAATTTGTCTAATACACCACCATCGTCGCGTTTTCTGTAGGCTTTATTTGTCCATGTGCTGAACTTTTCCAAAATGTATACTGCTAAACTGTCTGGAGAGCTTGTTAGCGCCGCTCCTGATATAAAAAATGTCATATATTTGCAAATACATGTAATGTAATTACCGCACAACATTATATAAAAGAAAAAAGTGTACCGATCGTATCTGGTTTTGTAGCTTGTAAGTGGAAATATCCGGATTCTTCAACAATATTTGAGAGCACGGTGCTTATAGGGAAATATTTATCGTAATGTTCACTCTCAACTCCTGACATAAACGGGAAATAGGTACCCGCAAACGCCCAAAGTAAACTTTTTCCAGTGAGCATAGTACACATGTTACTGTGTAGACCGATGATCCTGTAAGGAAGATTTAATTAAAATATGTGTCAATGTTTTTCCTTGTAAAAAATTACGATTTACTAACTTTTCAGGGAAAAGGGTACCCATAGCAGCCACAACTACAGCTCCCCAATCGCCTCCTTGAACATAATACTTTTCAAACTTGAGCCTCTCCATCAGATTCTTAAAGATAACTGCAATCTGAAATAAAATAACAATTCGGTATCGAAAGTAATGAAGTTTTTCGAATTTAGAAATAGATCGAAAAATTACTTGTGGAGTAGCCAATCCTGGCCGAACAGCTGCATCAGAAAATCCATATCCAGGGAGCGACGGTATAATCAGCTCAAATACGAAATCACGATCGGCCGCAGGAGTTGTTAACAACGGTATTATTTTTTGGAATTCAACGATTGATCCGGGCCATCCGTGTAACATCAGTAAAGGCAGTACCTTCAAATTTCTATTCTTTGGTAGATTTGTAGGCCGAACATGAACGAAATGTATATCCAAACCTGAAATTTATGTTAATTTTAGTTGCTTGTAACGCCTCCCATTTTTGAAAAATCAAATTTACAGTTGTATTTTATTACAGTTGTATTACTCGCAACAATTTACAAAGTTTAAAATTGTTATATTTACTAATTTTATGTTTAAAATTTTGAACGTATAAAAATATAATATTTTTTACCTTGAATTCTGGTTTTGAATTGCGGATACTTGTTCAACAGTGCTTGTCTTTCTGTCCAGTTATATTTGTTCTTCCAATAGTCCAGTACTGTATTCAGGTATGTGCTTGGAACACCGTAAGTCCATGCCGCATCTTCGAGCGGTTGAACGTACGGTCTTCTGTTTGCGAGGCGGTATTTCAAGTCCTCTATGACCTTTGCATATAACTTGTCAAGTACACACGACATAAAAGAATACTAACAAACATCATTCATTTGATTACTTACCTTGTTCGGCACGTCGATGGTGAAAGGTCGTATTTCGGTGGATTCTTTCCCATCTTTCTTCGGTCCCCAATTTGTTTCAGGTAGTTTAGGTACTTTATAATCACTCCCGGTACTACAAAAATTAATCTCGTATCAATAGCATTATAAATACATTGGACTTCGTTCGCTCAGGTTTATCACGACACACATTCGCGAATTTCAAACAACATACTATTTATACTTAGGTGTTGTTCAATTGTACATATAATGTTACGTTGTCGATAAGGTTATCTACTGATGTAACACATAATTTTTCATGGAGACTTTGGTCTTTATCGATGTATCAAACGAACCGATGTATAAGAAGTAATCATTTTGTTGCTGTGTCACTACACAAGTAGGGTTTATTTGATTACCGAGGACATGTAATCACTAATAGACTGTGCTAGTAATCACGTTGACATACAGTATTTAAACAACGATTTTTTTATCTCTCGGCAAATATGTAAATTCTTTTATTTTACGAAACATTATTTAACTGAACTCGCTATGAGTGTAAAGAAATGCTTACACTATTTGTAGTTAATCTATCAGGAAGATAAATATGGTTTCATGCTATCTATTAATAAATAAATCTACATTGTACGCATTGATGGAGGTGACGCATGGTTGTAATGAAACGACAGTTGAAGGTCATATCTATCGTCGTATATATCGTTAATAATCAAAACGTGTAAATGGTTACTAATTGGTATATTGGACTTATTTTTCAATTGATCTATCGTAAAATTAGCACGGAATAATTTTAATTGTAAATTTTATGATTGTCGATCTGTTAGATTTTTACGTTTCTCTTAGGAAAGGCTGATCATTGATTTAGTAGATATCATTGCATAAACATAAGTATTTAATTGTAATTTAAAAAAATATATATATGAAAAAAATTAACTGAAGTGATTTTCATAAGGAGTCAATTGTAACATTAATATATTAAGGGTTTTTGACGGTGGTTTCCAGTAACGTCATGATATTTCGTTATCTGTGGTTACCGGACGAATGACTCGATATTTTATAAAGATGCCACGTGAATTAAACATTTCGAGTATACAGTAATGTTTACTGTTTACTGTAAAAAAAATGTTCTATCAATGGAATAGTTTAGCACAGTTTTACATACAATATTATGCATTACAAGTATTTTTTTTTTAATTATTTAAATTATACAATATATAGAATGTTCTACAAACATTTCAAGAATTTTAAAAATATATAAATTAATATTTCCATGATGAGCATCATGAATTTATTATCGCTAATAGAAATATGTGTGTACAGTTTATTGTAATTTTCAATAATTTATAAATATTTTCTCATAAAATGCAGAGACGAAACTAAACATTACGCGTGAACAAGGTCAAATGGATAAAAAAGTTCGTACAAACTGTATAGCCGAAAATATTTTATTGAAGAGCTATAAACATTTAGAAATTGTTATTAACTGGTTTAACAGTTACGATAAATAATCTATATTTTTTTCCTTGTGCAGAAGCGCAGTAATGATATGAAATCTGATATATTTTGTGAAATAGATTGTCTTTTAGCAACATTTTGTTTATTCAACATGTAAGTTTCATATTATTCTTGATATTGTAAAAATAACTTTTTTGAATTCTTTGTAACTCTTCAGTAATACTTTTCATCTACTTCTTGATCTTTGTTTCCGCCTTGATCTTCTAGAACACCTTGTACACTTATGACGTATTCGCCATAGTTTCTCCGTTTCATATATTACATTTTCATACTTAATCTATTCCTCGAGAATATTGTAATATATTTTAACGGTACAAGAGAGACGCGCCTGTTATGTAGAGAGCAAAGTAAGTGAAAGAAAAAAAGCGTTGTTCTTTTCGCAAGAACCTAAACCGGAACCGGCGATTACCTTCAATAAAGAACTGGCTACTGTTACACAGGAATTCCTTTGCGATGTCGAACAAAGGAAAATTACTAACACCAATTTCTTTAATAAGAAACTGAGAAGATACATTTTTAGAGCATGTTATTGCTTTCTACCAAAATGATTCTTATATCTTTCGTTACATAATCGGCCTTCATTTTTTTTCTTACTCAGGTACACGCCGCTATTAGCATGACGGATACTTGTTTGGCTTATAAAATTGACATAACGCGATGAGGTTGCATTATTATATTACAAGTTGATTATTGCAACGCGTAATTGTAGCGTGCATTAAAATTAAAAATCTTTTCTAGTAAACATGCGCGCGCTGTAACCGCAGCAACCAAATCAAATCGACTAATACCAATGCAAAAAGTACACAAAAAAATATACATATTTTAACTCACAGAAAAGTTCGGAATTTTTCGTAAAATCTGACAAGTCTTTCACTATTGGCATTCTCGAGCATCGGAAAATTATAATAACGTTGTCATTTATATTTTCTTTTTATTATCTATTATATTTTTAACAAATTTTATATTCGACTAAGATCAACGGAAGACTACATCTACTTTAAAGTATAAAAACCCAGGCGAGGTAAACTTTTAAATACAGTGGGATTCCAAAAAGTATTTTAACACTAACATTGCAATGAACTAATTGTAAAAGGTTCGCGCATCAAATTTTTGAGAGATCGTTGTAAAGAAGAAGCTTTGATTTTCGAATCTATAATAGATTCTATCACAAGAAGAATAGTCGAATGTTTTTCAGAGATATTTCAATTCGTAGCTGTATCGTGAAAAATCCATGTCTTTCGTTTCCTACATCCACATTATCGTACAAAAACATGTTATGATAAAACGAATAACGAATTGTGAAAACAGAATTTTCAGGTTTTAAAGCTAGGCTAGGTTTATCGTTGTCTGTTTCCTTTTTACAAAATTCGACTAGTTCGAATAGTAATAATTTTTCAAAGAACAGAAACATAGTGCTCAAATACCTCTTTGGTCTACTGTGTTTATTAGAGTGTAAACGGTGAGAGTTGCTATGCATACCGATAAAACGAAATAAAAATCATTGTAGATAAAATTTTACATAAATTTTAAATATGACAGTCAGTTTTTACATGAAACACTGCTAAATATAAATTTAAAGGATTTACCTTAAGTAAAGGAATGTCCCAAGAGCGATGGGAATGAGTAGTGCTATAGCTTTCTTCATGTTACTCCGGTCGGATGCGAGCCACTAAATGAACCGTACCACCGGCAACACAGAAATAAGTATTTGTCTTATCGGAATTTCGCAGTACAGTTAACATGAAAAATAAGGTTCGCACAGGTCTAGTACCTAGTCTTGTTAAGCAAAAAGTGAGGGAATTTGCTACTCAGCACAGCACCACCTAGTGGCCACATTCCAAGAGTGCCCCAGCTTATCAATTTGTATAGAACTTCAATAGCTATTACCTACATTTGCACATGTGTATCAGCATGTATCGTAGTTGATATCAGTGATCCGCACAACGCACCCCTTTGAAGTTGGGATTTCGAATTCTCATGCATGGGTCTTATATCATAATCGATGCAATAATATGAATAATCTGATATATTTTGTGAAACAGAGTGCTTTTTAACAACATTTTATATATTCAACATGTAAGTTTCAATATGATCGAACAAATATACAATTTTTATAATGTAAACAAAACTATGATAATTTACTTTTTCCATTAAATACGCAGTATTAATGGAAAATTAAAATTGTCATGTTATAATTATTGTAATTAATTGACATGGATAAGATTATATGTCAGAAATCGAAAATGTAAAGGGACCGCATACATGATTCGAAATTATGATGTGCGCAATAGGTATTATTACGAGTATTAAAGATATTTGATTTTTGCATTGCGGATTTTACACATTTGTGGGAAAAACGAGTAAGTAAGAAACAAAAAAAAAAGAGTGTAACGGTCCGCAGGTCTACCGATTAGTTTAAATTAATATTTTATAATATTAAATTACGAAGATGTGTAAAAAATATAATAACGGATTTTCATTTTGGCTGTATTCAAATTTATTTGATAAATAAAAGTCAAAAAATATTTACGGTTACAGTGCTTATAGCTTGCTAGTAACGAACTAAAAATGTTACATATTTGTATACATATATTCGTTGGGAATTACTATTAATTATACAAATACGACTTATTATCATTCAGCGATAAAAATAACCTTACGCTAATGCATAAAACTACATCTAAAAAATCAGTTTTCCTGTATAATAATTATTGGGAAGCAATCTTTGGCAACTTTGAACAGTTTGAACAATTACTATTGAAATATTTCTAATTGACTGTTTAACGTCGTACACTTTTGTTTTCTATTGTGTAATTTATCCCGTGTACATATCCAAAGTACTTGACGTAATTATAATACATTTATTTCGTTATTCTTTAATAATCTCATGTAAAATGCAATTTTTCTAAAAGTTTGACCTCCACCAATATGACCCGTATCGTCTACATGTTTTGCAATTGTTTCTTTTGCGGAAAAATGTGACTTCTTTTGTTTTTATAATTTATTTTCAAGATTCGTCATCATTCTATGAAATCATTCAAAGTCAAAATGCATTTTAGTTATGTTTGTAATAAAAATTCAATTTACGAAATTTACTAAAAAATGATGTTACATAAAATTATACTAAAAGTTTTATATTTGTAAATATTTTTACAATTACTTTCTTAACAATTATTATAAAGCACCTTTAATATTTAAGCAGAAAAATATTCTTACATACATACGAAAACAACTATACATTTTAAAGAAAAAGAATTCATATAATTATTGGAAGCACTACACATTAAAAGCAGCTTCATTATTCTGGAAAATCGAAACAGTTTTTGGAATGAAAAAATGTATTAAACAAATAAGCGATATATGACCAAACACATTATTTTCAGCTGATTGATAATCGGATCTATTAGAAAGAGATTTCTAGCATACCACACATTAAATGTTAATATTTGGAAATATTTTATATCACCTTTAGCCATATATTAATTATATGACATATCTAACGTTTTATGAAATTGTCAACAGTATACATTTATATGTGTGCTAGTTACCAGGTACTAGTTAATGTTTGCTTCATAAAAAAAAGAACACTTTTTCTTAGTTTGGATATAATACAACTTTCACTACAGTGGAGGACTATGTACCTTTGGACAATACTTTTGTTTCAGATTTGCATTGCAGAGACGTTATGTACTACCTTTGTATGTTAGTTACACCAAACATAAACTTTCTAAATATCATTTCAAATTACTATAATGAATATATATATATAATATCGTCTATTCTTAAATTATGGTTAGAAAATAATATTTAAATTATTTAATGTTAATTCAATGTCAACTAGTACATATAAAGAACAACACCTTTACGTGTTATAGGCATTCGTTTTTTTTTTTGATTTTTAATAAATGATTTACGTATGGCATTTTTTGTTTGATTAGCCAAAACCTGAGGTGCTCATATTTTATTATATAAGTTGTTACCAACTTATTTGATAACATATCTTTAATTCAGTGAGTAGTCTTTTCAAAAGAAATTCATATTATGAAACATAAGATTATGAGTTTGAATAAATAACGATTGTGCAATTTATAAATTTATGATCAGCTTTTTCTATGAATGTTTAAATAATCATTTTCATCGTATACATACGACAATGTAATGCTGCTTTGAACTTAGAAAGAAGATTATTTCTAAAGCTGTTCAGACTATATCTCTTCTTTTCATATGAGTAAGAACAACAAGATTTATTGCTTATTGCCACTGTATGATTTAAGAAGAATAAAAAATAAGGAGTCAATAATAGATTTAAAAGATAACAGAATTTTTCTACATTATGTGAACAAAGCACTGCTAACTATAAAGTTAAAATTAAAGGATAATCATGTTTTATCAATAAGTGAAAAGTCAAAAGGCACCGTGTTCCCCCAATATCTTACAAATATCTCATTGCACCTTAAAATAGATCAGAACATATTTATATCTGTTAATAAATAATATATCATATAATTAAGATCAGATCATTAAATTAGTCTTTCATTTTGAGAATGTAAATAGTACTCGACATTTTAGAAAATATAATCTCAAACATAGTTTTTAAATTGACCGACGTAAACTTTTTTTTAAATAAGTTACCAGCGTTTTACGCTATAATAGGAGACTCAAGAGTTTTTATACATTAAAACTTTAACACTTATTTCTATAAATTCTCGATCATGGGTTAAAAAAAGATCGAGGCTAGTTGGAACGATTAAAACTTTTAACAATATACTGTCGATAGATATAAACGAATAATAATAGATCCATGGCTCAATTTGTTATACTTGAGACTAGAACAAGTCCTGCTTGGAGAATGTTAAGATGATAATTCCAGACCTAAACGTGCAAACGCCATTTCCTTTCGCAATCGTATAATTTCCCAATAAACATCATGAACTGAAAAAAATATAATATTAAAATTGTTTAAAAATTACATCAACGATCACACTCAAAGTGGAATCTGTCACTATAATACGAAAGGCCAACTGGACCATGAACGTATTATTATGATCGTCTCTTTTACGATTATTTTTACAGTATATCATAAATATTATATAAACAAAATAAATATAATAAAAGAAACACTGTATTTACAATTAAAAATCAAATGTATAATTTACCTGAGCTTTTGACAAGGCCACGCTCAATATATCGTAAATAATTCAAGAAATCGCAGACCGCTATAATCTATAACAAAAGGTTAAGAAATTTATCCAATTTTTATATTCGTTCAAATATAAATAACTTTCTAAATTTTCAAACTCACTCGATTGCGACAAATTTGTGATATGCTGTACCACTGATTTTCTTGATCCCCAATTCTCATGCGATAATAACATTGTCGCGGCGCTTCTAATAATATACATTTTCTGAAAACAATGCAATATAATTTTTAAACATTTCATAAATAGAACTTTATTCATATATCGGAATGAATGACTCACTTTCGAAAAGTAAATTTAGTTTTGTCGCTAATGGCCTCGATAAATATGATACCATCGAGAACGGCTTGTCTAACTCTTGTACCCAACTCTTTATTAGGAAAATCAAGACAAAGATCAATGTCTTCTTTAAAAATCCTACCAACAAAAGGGTCACTTTTGTCTACACATGGATTCGCTTTCCATTTAAGAAACTCTGTATGAACTCTTGGATCAACTTCCAGACCAAAATCTTTACATTCTTTATCCTTTTCCTTGTCTGAATCTTTTTTCCAATCTCTTTCCAGAGATTCTCGATCAGGTGGTAATGACGGTCTTTGTTCTCTTAGCGGCGAGTCAGGTGGAGAATTCTCTCGTCCGTATTTTAAATTGAAATGTGACGGTGATCTAAAGAAGAATATTTAAAGAAATCGGTATACTTGTAGATTTTTTCAAGTATCTTTACCTTCGATGTTTTCTTGCAAAAAGACCTTGTTGACCATCTTCAATGTTTAGACGGCTTTTCGTGTCGATTTGGGGATGTAAATGAAAGTTTGGTTTTGCTGGTGTTGAAGTCAACACTAAAGTTTTAAGAGCTGCAACCTCAGCAGCTAAAACTTCAGCTTTCATACGACTCTCCTCCAATAGGCGCTCTGCCGTCGCTTGACGTACATTTGCTTCTCGAACCATATTGTGCGCTTCCTATTACACGTGATAATATTATACTGCATTCGGTAATCGATTCTTTATACTACTTTACTAAATTTAACATGTGTTTTACTTGAAAAAGGCTGGCAGTGAGTTCTTCCAGTTCAGCTTCAACATCTTGTTTGATTCTTGAAAGTCGGGTAACTTCTTCATCTTTCAATTTTAACTCTTCGTGGGCCTTTTTAAGTTCATCTTGTAATTTTGCTACAGCATGTTCCTTTACTTCGGCAATAGCCCTTCCCCATTGTAAAGTAGTTGGAGATGGTGGCTGATTGTTCTGTTTCATAGAACATGATTTTTCTTCATTATCTGAATTCTTAATTTAAGAAAATAAAATAACTATTTTAATTCAAATGTAACGATTATAACTGCATTAATACAAATAAAAAATTACCTGAACATCTTTCGAAGGTAATGATAGTTTTGAAGTGTTATTGCAGCAATTGATTTTGGATGAATCATTGATGTGATCTTTGTTATTTGCTAAAATCTCTGCATCCACTTCGTCGAATGTGATAGGAGATGGTTTCTTGTTATGATTTTGATTTTCAAACAATTTTTGTTCATTCTCATTCAATCTTGCCAGAATGTCACAGGATTTTGAGAGTTTTCTTTCTTCCATCGTAGATGAATTTTAATATCGCAATAGAACATTGTGGAGCTTTCCTTTGTACTTGACTGATAGAGCAGCGTGGGTTGAACTGGAACTAAATATAATTGTTAAAAAAAAATAATTTTATTGTTTAAAAATAAAATAAGTGATAAAACTTAACACTCCAACAACATTCAGTAATTGGAGAGACTAATTTTAAATTCAATGCAAGCATATTACACAATATGATATGTGTATAGAGATATCTATGTGTGTGGATGTGTATATGTATATATAGACATATATATATCACATATGATCTCTAAATCTAAAAACAGAAATTACAAATTGCAAAATTTTTATGCTCATTTCATAAAATAGTAAATCAATGTTATATTTATCTACACTGTAGTCTAAACACACTTTTTCATAACAAAATGTGTTAATAAATTTATTTAAAAATACATAAATATAAATACAAACAAAATAACTGCTAATAGGTTTTAACAGTAATACCACAACAATTATTTCAATTGTTACAACGGTGCGCTTCCGATTTATAACAAATTACAGAATCAGCACAACAAAGGGAATGCCTCATCTAACGGAGCGCCTTAATTAATAGTAATTTATCTCTGTAATTACAAGCGCGGAAGGGATAATTTCATCAAGAATTCTTGAAGTATACGAGAGCGAACGTTTGTTTAATGATGGGAATAGGCAGAATTATATTTTTCACGCGTTAAGACGAAGAAAAACAAGACAGCATCCACACGCCGTGAAAAGAATTCATCAGCATCAAGAGAATCCGTGTATCGATCCAAAGTTGGTGTGATTCTAAACTGAAGAATATCAGCGTGTAGCTTACCCGTAAATTTCTCTTTACGCAACTCTCCTGCCATTAGTGGATTTGACGAAGATCATAAAATGGTATTGAAGTGAGAGGTGAAGAGACGTCCGATACCGTTTTCGCGCAATATGTCAACTTCGTGTCACTCTTCCACGGTACGCTGCAGCCATCACCTTTTAGTGAGCCGCAACACGGTCCGACTGAAGTCCCACAGAATGAATGAACTTTCAAGCGCCACAGGTTACCTACTGTACAATGCTCGTACTACCTCGTACCAGCTCGTACTTGAGCTCCGTAGATTATAAAGCGTATTTCAATTTACGTACGTCTCAAATTACGCGAAGAATTTCGATTATTTTAATCCCTATCGTGAATCAAACATAGTATCAATATAATACATATAACGTAGAAACTTTTTATGTTACACGCGAATTATTGAATATGAAATCAAATTATCTTAAATTAATACACGAATAAACGAATGTACAATTAAAAATAAACGAGTTTTTGGGTAGATTTATTCAAAATAATTAATGAACGTAAAATTTTGTAGTATCGTCTGTGCTTTAATATACAGTGAAAGTTTGATATGACTAAATGTAATAATCACTGTTATTAGTAAGGAAATGATTATCAGTAATTCTTGTAGAATCGGTAAATTGAACGATATGTATATGGACGATGCAGTGATATGTTGTTTTACCTATACGATTATGTGTCTAAGAAAAAACGTTCTAAAATTTTACGAAGTAGATGCGCACTTGAGTACGTATTCATAGTACTTTGTATTAATAGAATATAGTATGAAGTTTTTTTCTTTTTATAACTTGATTATATAGGCTTTGATAATACGTGCAAAAGACAATAAGGAAGTTTAAAGAATTATATTTTAAGTGAGTACATACGAAATATTCGAGCGTTGAATTTTCATTTTCAAATTTCCTCAAAAACTTGGACTAGGTGTGTAACTTGTTCTCAAGCGCCGCCGTTAAGCTGCTGTTGAAGAATCGTACTAACTTGTATAGTCTTTCGCATATGCTTCACAGATTGCTCAATCACTAAAGTTCACGAATATTTTGAAGGAAATATATACTAACAAAAGTATATAGCGTGTATACACGTACGAGAAATTTTACTAACGGAAACTGTGTTACAACTCGTGTGATTTGCTTTGGACTAATTGGATCAAAGTGACTTCAATTCATAGTCAGTGTCATAGACATTTACATTGTAATTATTTTCTCACGGTTCCGTTATGCGTTATTTCGGTCATACAGTTAATTCTATTGTTTGCTTTAAAATTTCATCAAACACTACTTGGCAATTAATAAATTTGCTTAAGAGTAAAATTACCTTATTCTTTTATTTCAGCAGTTGATGGTAATTTAGATGTCTAGCAATTCAACCAACGTGGTTCAACCAACCTTCGTTTCTCCATCCATAGCAATTTGTGCTTTCTTCTTTACCGTTATAAATATGCTATAGCGTTTGATATTTTTCGAGTGTGATTACACTTTTCGTATGAACTTGACTTTTGTTCATGGCACAAACATGCTCTGCAAAGCAAAGTTTCTTTGAATTAAACACCGTATATTAACCAAGATTCGTTTGTTATTAAACGATTTGTACAATGGATATAGAAAGTAAGTGTTACTCATTTCAAGTGTTATTCATTTTATAATATTCATATTTATTCTAGTCATGATATTCGATAAACATAGTATATATATATTGTAATGATATTACTTGTTTTATTGTTGATTAAATAATTATATTTATTCGTATTTACATTAATTTTATTCAATAATAGAATTAATAAAAAAAAAGAAACGGGTGAAGCGGGATGGCAATTTCCAACAATTGGCAGTCATTGTTAAAGAACTTGGAGATATATATTTTGAAACAGGAAAGTATGAAGATGCTTTACAAGAATATACAGAACAATTAGAGGTTTGTAACATCTTAGATGACAAATTGAATGTTGCTGTAGCCCATAGAATGATTGGAGAAATACAAGCAAACCTTGGAGCCTATGAAGAAGCATTAAAGCATCAAAATCATTACTTGGGTTTGTTTTTTAATGTTTATTAATGCATAAGATTATGCAAACAATTGGAATAATAACATTTTTGTCTTAGGTAGAAGGAGCCAAGGAAATGAAGAGTTTATTAGAGGAACAGAGAGCTTATGCCACATTGGGTAGAACATATTTTTGCTGGGGTGAAAGCTTAATTGAAAATACTAAAACAAAGCAGGAGATTCTATCTAATGCGAGGAAAGCATATATGAAGAGTATACGACTGTGCAATGAGTATATTTCTTTTTTATGCGTACGTAATACGCTGCATTAATTCTTTATAGATGAGCAATGTTTGATTTATCGATTATTTGTCTAGATTAGGAGATTCAAACATAGAATTCAAAGAATTAATCACCATGCGGGCACGATTACTTTTAAATTTGGGTTTAGTACTAGAAGCTGAAAAAGAACATTCCCAAGCTGTTGATCTAATGGAGAAAGCTGCAGGCTTATGTGAAACACACAATCTGCAAGAAGACTTTCATAGAACGCAAATTGCTTTAGGTGGAATTCATGAACGTAAAAAAGATTATGATTTAGCATTAAAACATTTTGAAACAGCTGCTGAAATCGATAATACACTTCTAAAAGGAGAAGCACAACTTTTTCAGGCTGAATTACTATTGAAAATAGAAAGATGGCATGCATCACGCAAAATATTAGTGTCTCTTTATGTTATGAAAAATTTATCTGATAATATTAAACAGCAAGTGGAGAAGAATCTTAGAATAGGTACATTTATAAGAATATATAGTTATAAAAAAAATTTATAAATACAGTTAACATATTTGGAATCTATTTTGACAAAACAATATTTTTTTGCAGTGGCAACTTTGCATTCAACAGAAGAAGCTTTGAGTACAGAAGAAAATACAAGTGAAAAGTTGAAGCTTTACGAAATACTCGGAGATGCATCGGTTGCAGTAAATTGCTTTGAAAAAGCAATCTATTATTACAGAGAAATGTTGAAATGCGCGGAAGACATCAAAAGTGAGCGCACAGGTGCAGCTTTGTTGAGTCTTGCACAGACTCTGAAGGATGTAGGACGATATAACGAAGCATTAGATTTTGCTAATAAGGAATTACAGTTCTGTACAGATCCTCGTGAAATTTGTAGATCTGCCTTATTTTTAGCAGATTTATTAATAACGACTAAAGCACCAGACGAGAAAATTCAAGAAGCATATAATTTAGCGTTAAATAACGCAAAAGTTTGTAACGATGTTTCCTTGGAAGTATGCGTTTTAAAAGAACGTTTAAATTACTTAATAGATTGCGGGAATAAGGAAGAGATAGATTTGTTGCAAGAAAAAATAAATAGGCTGAAAGAATCATCTGCTAGTACAGACAGTGAAAATGAATCAGATGATAATGTTATTGGAGCAAACATTTGTTTAGAAGATTTGTCGGATGTAGATAATGAATTGAGAGCCAAGGAAGAGAACAAAATAAGTAGAAAACGAACAAAAAAAAAGTCAGTGGTTGCAAAACGAAACGAAAAGGGTGAAACACAACTTCATATAGCTTGTATCAATGGAAATATTGAAAGCGCAGAGAAATTACTTATAGCTGGTCATCCAACACATGTTCGAGATCATTTTGGTTGGACTCCTCTCCACGAGGCTGCTAATCACGGTCACGTGGAAGTTGCAAAATTATTATTACAACATGGTGCAGACGTAAATGATCCTGGAAGTATTATGTGCCAAGGGGTTACTCCTCTTCACGATGCAGCATCTTGTGGTAATACGTCTATGATGAAACTTTTAATAGAACATGGGGCAAACTTGGAACTTAAAACGAATGAAGATGATACAGTATTAGATTGTTTAGAGAAGTGGCGAGATCGCGTTGATTACTTATCTCCTGAAGAACAAGCAGATTATGACGAAATTCATAAGATTTTATCTGTTATGATCTCAAGGAGTCCAAAAAAAGACTCGAAGCGACGACATAAATCCCCACATAATTCGAAAAAATCCAGTAACGATAAAAGAGATAATACAGAAAAAATATCGGCAGGAGAAGACTACAAAAGAACTATAGCTAGTTTAAAGCATAGGAATGATCCAATTGGATCATCGTTAACTTCCAGTAAACGCGTTGTAAACCCACTTTTAAACAGCGAAGAAGTACTTTTAGATGATTGGTTGGAAGATGATATTAATGAAAGCGTTAACGAGAGGACATATTCCGATGATAATTTTAGTACAGCGAAAAGGAAATCAAACAATAGTGATATTGATTACGAGAAAAATCCAAAAAGACACAAAGCAAAGAATCAGGATTCCGTACAAGAACAAATATCAGAATTTAGTGATGAGGAAAGTACTGATAATTGTGATACTGAAGTAGTACATTTTGTGAATCGACCAAAACCTCGCAAAAAGAAGCAACAAATGTGTTTGTTGTCGGTCGGGTTTACGAAAGCAAATATTTCTCGAACACCTTCGCCTATCGATTCGCCTTCTAACGAATTGGTTTCCAAAGAAACTAACATTTTAATAAAATCAGTCATTTTAAATGTTTCAGTAGATGGAAAAACATTCCGAACACAAGTAGAGTTATCGAACGCATCAAACCTATCACTGGATGATATATTAATTGATATCGAAAAAATGTTTTACAATGATACCGGCTGTAAAGCAAAATTTCATTTGAAAACTATGAACGGTATCGCAATAAACTCAAATAATCTGTTTACAATTCTAATTGAAGGGGATTTTGTAAAAAATTTAAAATGCGAAATAATTGAATTGGAAACGCCACCTATAGTTGAGCGTTATGGAACCATTTGTGATACTTACGGTATAAAAGTACACGAAGTCGTCTCAAAGTGTTTGAAGTCATGTGAAAACACGTTTATATTGAGATTAAAGCAAGAGGATATGAGCAAGCAGGAACTTATCTCTGTGTTAAAGACATTGGTATATGAAAAAAATCTTCAAATACTCGATTTGTCAAATGGAGACTTACAGGATGTAGCTGAAGTCTTAAACGACTGCATTTTTAAATTATCTGGCTTGCAAGAGTTACATTTGCAAGGATGCAATATAGATTTAACATGTTTAAGTAAATTGGAAAAGTTACCGTTGCAACTGAAATTATTGGATCTCAGTTACAATCCGCTTGGACCGAGAAGTCACGAAATACTTTGTAAACTTCTCACTCCTTTATTACAACTTCGTACTTTAAATTTGCGTTACTGTCAGTTAAGTAGCTTTCGTTTTCTGTTGAAGAACAGTAGTCTTGTGAATTTGGATACTTCTTGCAATAACTTCACTGAAGATGAACCCTGTATTTTCTTGCAAAGACAGTTGCTTAATTTAAATTTATCAAATACTACTTCATCGAACGGATACAATTTAGTTAAAAGTATTTTCAACTTAACAGATTTTTCATTTACAAATCTGGAGTGCTTGGAACTTGCTGCTTGCCACTTATCAGAT
>CM052097.1:17566161-17594314 GCA_028453745.1 Agapostemon virescens | reverse complement strand
GTAGACATAAAAAACATATTATCACAAGCATCAAATCTTTCTAAATTAGTTTTGAGAGGAAACAAAGAAATAGGAGTGCAATCGTTGAATTTATTATTGCAATATACACCAACGTTAAGGCACATCGATGTTAGTGGCTGTAAAACTATCGATGAATATCCTGATGCAGAAGGATATATTAAGAGTCCAGAAGTTTGTACAGTTATTGCGAGCATGTTTTCGAACGTGTGCGAGTACTGGCTTCATTTATGGCGAGGAAAAGCTGTTATGAAGACATTGTCCTATAATCTTGTAATTTTTAAACCAATCAATCAGAGAATTACAAACTGAATATCGATAGTTATCTATGTACAAATTTGTATAAAGTTTTATCATAATACTAGTTTTTTTACAATAAGACTATTTTATATTTTATATAGATTTATATACTCAGAAAAAACCAGAACATAATAAAGTTTTATATTTAAAAAATTGCAATGTATAATATTTTGCTAGTTTTGTATTTTTCTTACGGGGATAAAAAAGATGTGCGCCCGTTTGTTGTAAAAGTTTCAAAGATCGAACTCAGATGGCGCGAGTAGCGCGTTAAAAAAATGTTTAAATCACCAAATCCGGTCGGTAGTATAACCCAAAATCACGTGATGTAAAATTAATTGTATACCATGCGCTTGCGCGACCTTAACACAAGGTGACCGTCTCAAACTTGCCAAAGATGCGCGTGTTATTCGTCTCTGGATAGCATACGTGTGCTGGTCTGTTACAGCACCGGCTTCGGCGAATGTCTTGTAAAATACCGGTCAGTTTTGTGCTTAAAGATCCTCGAAATCGACAACGCAGACAATAGATCTCGCTTGTCGGTTCGCTATCCACAAGGAGCCACTCAAACACCGTACTGTTTATTTGTAATAATTCGTGCAACGTCAAATTTTATATAGAAAGTTGTAAATTCGCGACGGCGAGAGTAAGTTCAGTCGAAGTGTCACAGTAGATTACTTGAATACCACATAACTATCGTAACAAGTACAATAAAAATTGCAGACAAAATAACACCGAATTAAAAATCCTTACATCCCAAATAACGAAATAGAGATGTCTGCTTCAGACGTGGATCATGAGAAACGAAAGCAGATTTCTGTGCGGGGTATCGTTGATGTCGAAAACGTTGGAAATTTTAAGAAAACGTTCAATAGACATTTGCATTATACGCTCGTGAAAGATCGTAATGTGGCAACTAGTAGAGATTATTTTTTCGCTTTGGCACATAGCGTCAAGGATAATTTAGTGTCTAGATGGATACGTACTCAGCAATACTATTACGAGAAGGACCCGAAGGTATGTTTTTTTAAATGAACATGTACACATTCAACGCATCCTTTTCTACTATTTTATATTATTTATTTAGCATTGTTATAATATTTTACATACAATGATCCATAAAAATATTCGAACGCTCTAACTTTTTTTAAAACGTTCTTTTTATTTGAACACGTAACGAAAATTTTAAATATATGCTTTACACATCTATGTCAAATATACATATGCTGAAAACGATATACATACACATATGTTATAAACGAAGGAACCTGTTATATTACGAATTTCTATTTTCTAATTTGATGTATTTATAATATTTTATTAAACTGGGTGATTAATTATCATTTCATTATTAAATATAATTTCCGCAATGAATGTCGATCTCGAAAGATATTTCGATTTCTTGATTATGCTAGCTTGTCTTGTTGATGATAACGCGTATGTAATATCCCGCCGGTCAATGACTTTCTTTAGTATTGTTGGTAATACGAGTGCAGGTAACTTTTTTACGAATAAATTTGCAATTAATGCGACAATTAAATTAACAAACTACTACGATTATCGATAACCTTCACCTTTGAACGTTTCGTTCAAACTGGAAACATTTCCGAAATCATATTAAGACTTCTTTACAGCCGATAATGTTTATTTGTTAAATAAGATTACGCTTTACGATGAAAGAAACGAAGAAATATTAAACCGAACCGCAAGTGGCCGTGAAATTTTCGTAATAGTATGAAGTTACATGTATGAACATGTGTATAATACTATTTATGCAAGAATGATGCTATATCGCGATGAACCTTTGAAATAGAAATGCAACACGTTGTAGCGGCTATTTTCGTTTGGCCTTACCATCGGATCACCCCGAGGTCTCAAGCCAAACGATTTTCCCATTCTTTTCTCAATGCCATGCTCACGATAAGATTTCAATTTTGAAATCATTCCAATTGCATTGATCATGTATTAATAATTGTTTATCGATTATTTTCGAGGTTATTGTGTCGAGTAACGTCTCGCAATAATCGCGTGTTTTCCGTATCATGAACAGAGACAATCATCAACGGGATGGAATCAAGCGATTTTTTGGGATAGCTAAAAACGCTAAACAAACAGGAAGGCGCAATGAAAATTGCATTAAATGATTTCAACTACACGAGCAGTTAAAGATTAAGAAAATAGGACAATATGAATTACTAGTTATACTTATTGCCAGTTGGAAATAAACGACAATAAGAGGACAAATTAAGTAGGCAAAGGGGGGCAGAGAGAGAGGTAGACAGACAATCTGAGATAAAGATAGAGGCTGAAGAGTGGAAAGCTAATGTGAATGAAAAGATAATCATATAATTTAAGATTACTCTCATATTCAATAGACTTTTTCGAGATGTTTTTCAAGAACTTTGATATTTATCGAAATTATTTCAAGCACTTTCCATTTTGAATGTTATTTCAACATAATGCAAATCACGTGATGCGCACCTATTAAAAGCCGAGAATTCACGTGTAAATACGTCTCCGTTCGTACTTCATATTTGAATCTAGTCTCGTAATAATACGGAAATATTTGTTATTTTATTATGTTGGTAAATAGTCGAAAGTTTCGAAAGTTTCGAAAGTTTCAAGATCTCCTTAATTTTTTATTAATTTACCATCCAGAGTATTAAAAAAAATATATAATTTTATTCTATTTCGAAATATAATCGTTCATACTGTATATAAATTTTAGATCCAAGCAGACCCGTAATAAAAATGAATTCTCTCCGCGTTCGCTGACGTCAACTCTCTTTCGAAAATGAGTGCCAATTTATTTTTATTCATAGGACGATCGAAAGTCTAAGATAAGACTTATATTAATTGATTTCGCAATGGGGTCAATGACAACGAGAAATAAAACTTAATTTACGAAAACAGTTGTGAATCATAATTTATGGTACAAACTCCGGAATTTTTAATTAGATGAATCATAGTTCAATGTCTCCTTCTGACTTGTTTACTCATACTGTTTATAATTAGAGCATTGCATTAAATTAAACATTCAAAAGATTACCAACTTTTATGTCCCTTAACAGGATAAAATACATTGCAATCAACACACAATTGCTTTTAACAAGATAATGTATTCTGTTTTATTGTTAGAGGGTTTACTACCTCTCCTTGGAATACTATATGGGAAGAACCCTCCAAAATACTATGATCAACTTAGGCATTCAAGGTGCTTGCGATGAAGCCATGTATCAGGTCAGTTTTAAATATTTAGAAATTAAATCAGTAGATAACAAGGGTGATTAATAAAAACTATTTCTTATTGTTTGCAACATAGATGGGCTTAGATATCGAGGAATTGGAAGAGCTTGAGGAAGATGCTGGTCTAGGAAACGGTGGTTTGGGAAGACTTGCTGCTTGTTTCCTTGACAGTATGGCCACTTTGGGCTTAGCAGCTTATGGATATGGTATTCGATATGAGTATGGAATCTTTGCTCAAAAAATTAAAAATGGAGAACAGGTAGAAGAACCAGATGATTGGTTGAGATATGGAAACCCTTGGGAGAAGGCAAGACCTGAATTTATGCTTCCTGTAAACTTTTATGGACAAGTTATTGACACCCCTGAGGGAAAGAAATGGGTGAACACACAGGTATGAGTTACATAAATAATATTTATGTTTCTGAGTATTTGTATAAATAGTTTAAATATATAAATTTAAATGTGACCTTCACAGGATGCACCAACACTATATCAAGGTCAAACAATAATCATCATGATATGTTCTCCACAATACTATACAACTTTCACATCAAGCATATTTTTTACATTTCTGATACATATAGAAATAATCTCAAGTAGACGTTTAAAACGGACATACGTTAATATGTAGTACATATTTTTTTGCAGGTTGTATTTGCAATGCCTTATGATAATCCAGTTCCAGGATATAAAAATAATGTAGTTAATACTCTTAGACTTTGGTCAGCTAAATCTCCGGTTGAATTCAATCTACAATTTTGTAAGCCCATTTTATTGGTTAACATTCAAAACAATGATCTTGAATGTTTATAAATGTTGTAATAAATGATTAATATTTTTTTCAGTCAATAACGGTGATTACATCCAAGCTGTCATTGATCGGAACTTGGCAGAAAATATTTCCAGAGTATTATATCCTAATGATAACTTCTTTGAAGGAAAGGAATTGCGTTTGAAACAGGAGTATTTCATGGTAGCTGCCACTTTACAAGACATAATACGCAGGTATATATTCGTATGTAACCGTTTCTTTGTTTAACACAATAATAATAATAAATTAATTAATATATTAATAATTAGTATAATAATAATTATATTATTAATTTATTATTATTATATACAGATATAAATCTAGCAAATTTGGCTCAAGGGAACATCATCGAACGGACTTTGATATGTTCCCTGAAAAAGTTGCTATCCAACTCAATGACACTCATCCTTCTATGGCCATTCCTGAGCTAATGAGGATTCTTATTGATGTTGAAGGTCTGCCATGGGAAAAGGTTACTTGACCACATTGTTTCATTGTAACTTGTCTTATATAATATCAACAAAATCATTATAACAAATTATTTTGACATAAAGGCTTGGGACATCACAACTAGGACTTGTGCTTACACCAATCACACAGTGCTTCCAGAGGCTCTTGAAAGATGGCCAACAAGCATGTTAGAAAGCATTTTGCCTCGGCATTTGCAAATAATTTACCATATAAATTTCCTACATTTACAACAAGTTACTGCCAAGTTTCCGAATGATATGGATCGTCTTCGTCGCATGTCGTTAATTGAAGAGGAAGGTGAAAAAAGAGTTAACATGGCGCATTTGTCTATAGTTGGCAGTCACGCTATCAATGGTGTTGCTGCGTTACATTCAGAAATTTTGAAACAGAGCGTGTAAGTATTTTTACATTTTAAATTGAAAAAACACATTAAAAATATTCATAACTTTTCTGTTTTTAGTTTTAAAGATTTCTACGAACTGACGCCTGAAAAGTTCCAGAATAAGACAAACGGTATTACACCAAGGAGATGGCTTCTTTTGTGCAATCCTAATCTGTCAGATATAATCGAAGAAGTAAGCAAATATAACTTGCATAATGTTGTCTTTGCTATAAAAATTTCTGATATTTAATTTTGAAGAATTAATCAATACAATAACGTATAATACATTACTTTTAGTAGTAACAAATTTTTATTTTCACATTACTAGAAAATTGGTGATGAATGGACAGTGCATCTGGAGCAATTGGCACAACTTAAACAATGGGCGAAAGATCCAGTTTTCCAACGCAGCATCATTAAAGTCAAACAAGAAAATAAGTTAAAAGTAGCGCAATTGCTTGAAAAAGATTATGGCGTTAAAGTGAATCCTGCTTCTATTTATGACATTCAGGTATACAATTTAGTTTGATTGCATTAAAATCAATTTTTACGGCATAAGTATATAATAACAATACATTAAATAAATATAAAAAACAGGTGAAACGAATACACGAGTACAAAAGACAGTTATTGAATTGCTTGCACGTGATCACGCTTTTCAATCGAATAAAGAAAGACCCATCTGCGCCATTTGTTCCCCGCACAGTCATGATTGGAGGAAAAGCAGCACCGGGTTATCATTTGGCGAAAAAAATTATAAAATTGATATGCAGTGTTGGTAATGTCATAAACAATGATCCAATTGTTGGTGACAAATTGAAACTGATCTACTTGGAAAATTATCGGGTTACATTGGCGGAGAAGGTTATTCCTGCTGCAGATTTGAGTGAACAAATTTCAACTGCTGGTACAGAAGCTTCCGGCACAGGAAACATGAAATTTATGGTATATAATAGTATATTTATTAATATATTCCATAGTTAGCATCTGTTTGCAAATGTTTTATACAAAATTTTAGTTAAATGGAGCCCTAACAATCGGTACATTGGATGGCGCCAATGTTGAAATGGCTGAGGAAATGGGAAATGAAAATATATTCATTTTTGGCATGACTGTCGAGGAAGTAGAAGCATTGCAAAGGAAAGGATATAATGCACATGATTATTACAACAGGATTCCTGAATTGAAACAGTGCATTGATCAAATCCAGAGTGGTTTCTTCAGCCCCAATAATCCAGACGAATTTAAAGACATTTCCAACGTCTTACTCAATTGGGATAGATTCTATCTATTTGCCGATTATGAAAGCTATTTACAGATGCAAGATAAAGTTAGCAAAACTTATCAAGACGAACACAAATGGGTGGAAATGGCAATTCATAATATTGCTTCATCTGGAAAATTCTCTTCAGATCGCACAATTGCTGAATATGCTCGTGAAATTTGGGGTGTCGAACCTTCCTGGCAACGACTTCCTGCACCCCATGAACCACGAGATATTTAAATTACAATTTTTTGGTTTATTTATGTTTTTGCTTATTACGCTGACGACTGATAGTCGTTTCCTTTGCTCTTTGTTTTTTTTTTTAATGAACATATTCTTGGAAAAGCGTGAGTAATTTTACAAATAAAATGGTCACTAAATTGATTTCCTCATGAGATCATAGTGAAAAGCAGGGAATAGAAGAAAAAGATGTTCCTAAAATATTAAATTAATGATTTGCATATTTATGTAATTTTAAAAATTGTAATACTTCATATTTTCCAGTAAACAAGCGAAAAATATTCACGCTTTCTTAAAGAAATATCTACTGCCTAAAACTTGTTGAAAATCATACTATTAATAACCATCGACTGATCATCAAAAGAAGAAAATAATTAAATTTTCATAACAACATCTCGTGTTCCTATATTCTAGCTAACAAAATATTTTCTTAACAAGAAACTTGTTAACTGAAACTAAAAGCAGTCTAGTCGAAAGAAATATCAGAAGCTATTTTTCTCACACTTCTTTACTTGTAAATAAAGTACCCAATACAAAATTTTAAGAATTTAAGAAACAGAGAATTTATCAATCGTTAACTAGATCAAACACTGCTAGAGAGATTACAGAATAAACAGAAGTTAAAGGTAAGGAAACTAAGGTATTTATCAAGAACTATACACTCTTTATAATGATATTATTAACAATATGTAATTATGTATTTAATAATGTTTATGTTGTATGAAATTTTATTAATACTCAGAGAATACTTTTTGGAAGTTTAAAATTAAATTTTATGGAAAACAGTATTGGTTTCTTTATTATTTAATATATTTATACATACAGTACCTACATAAAATTCAAACAAGCTTAGCGGACAGACACAACAATTAGGAGCATACTGTGTTCTGATACTCTGACTTTTTTACAATTTTATGACATTTCATGATATAAAAAGACTTTGTTAACACCTTGCTGAATTTGTTTGAAATCGCACTATTACATTATGTAAATAAGGATATAACATTCTATTTAAAATAACCCCTCCCATCTCCTCTAATACCATGCAAATTTTGATAAAATATTTTCATCATCAATATTGTTCTCTTAAAAAGTATTTCACTGTATTGAGATAATAATAAAGTTATGAAGATTATTCTTGTCAAAAAGATAGAAGATACATTGCATCTATCTAATAATCATACATGGAATTAAATATTGTATTTTGTAATCAAGCTCACATACGCGCGTACCGAATCTTAAATAACATAATGTTCGTATAAAACATTCTTCAAGATTAGCAGACAATATGTCTGTAAACCAAGATAATATTAGTGTGCAAAGAAGAGAAAATGCTCGCCGAGAATTTTCGTTGATCGACGAGGACACAATACCGTTAGTGAGTATCGAACGTTGATAGAAGAATTTGGGTCATAGAAAATATAAACATAGATTTATAAAGTGAAAATTTTGATATTTTTGTTTCTAACCTTTCTTTCACTCAAACTAACGCATATTGAGAAACGTAATTATATCACAATAACATAAAAATACTGACGTGTCTGCATCTACGTCTTTTATTTCGTGTATGAAGAATTTCATCCAAAAATGACCTTTTTAAGCTTTGTAAATTATGAACCAAAGTACAATAAATAGAATCGCATGAAATATGTATGTATATGATAAGATATGAAGCTCTAAATATATGTTAATGTGTTCTTCGAAAAGCCTGTCAACTGTTTATAGATTGTAGAATATATTCTAAAATAAAGTTCAAGAATTCACGTAGATACCAGTATGCTTTATTTATTACTCATACTACATTGGAAGACATGATTTCAATATTGTATATTCAAACATAATGTAAATAATAAATTTTACATTCGTATACATTTTCTATCACTTTAATCACTGTTTCATGTTACTCCTTTCGTTTTTCATATATTTTTATACATGTATTTTTGTATTTGTTTTAATTGATTCGTGGAAGGGTCTATATACTATAAAATTAATGTACTGATATGAAAACATCTACAGGTTAGACAGTATTACCATGAAGTTTATATTTTATTTAATCTTCATAAATTGTATGCACATTTAATTCAACTGTCATTGTATTCAATCCACATCTTCTTAAATACAGGTGCACGAACGATCACTTCGTATTAAAATCAAGATGAACAGCTGCATTCAAAGAAAAATGATTCTCATGGAGACTAATGTCGAGGATTCAAATTCAAACTTTGAGTAGTTTCTATGTACGCATTTCCAATGTGTCAAGTATTCATGTTTTCAAAGTATACACATGGAAGCTTTACGTGTATAAAAGATTAAAGTTACGATTACTTTAATAGATTATCATTGCAGAACATTAGTACTCTAAAAGAATCTGATTCACGTAGTCCCTTTGGCGCAGAGGATAGCGCGTTGGACTTCTAATCCAAAGGTCGCGGGTTCGATCCCCGCAAGGGATGATCCGTTTTGCTTCCAAAACTAATAATTTTGATTTGATGTCTTCACGTTTTTTTTAGACCTTATTATCAATATTTAATAAAGTAATTAGTACAACTTATGTTTGGAAATATTTAAATTATAATGACATGTTTTTGTTAATATTCTATTATGAGTGATGAAAACATTTTCGTATTTATTTTTTATATATAAGAAAATATTAAGTAATAGTATTATTAGCGTCTATATCCTTGTAATATAGGAATAAAAATATCCTAGGAAAGGGTATCATATCCGGTAGTAATATAGAAAAACAATATTGAATTCCAGAATGAATCCAAACCGTTTCCTTTGAAGCCTCTTAAGCCAACAGCGGCTATAATAATTACAGGTTATATCTCTCCAAATGCATTAAGGTAATCATCTGGTGTAATAAAAACAATAAATTGTATATGCATTAATTACTATGTAAAACGTTGTAGCTTTTCAGTAAATTTATTATGCAAAGCAACAAATAATATTGCGTTACATTTCAATGCTCGATTGGATAGAGGATATGTTGTACGAAATACGAAATACAGAGGATCATGGGAGGAAGAAGAAACATGTTCTCCTGCTGGCTACTCAGCCTTTCGGCGCAATTCTTATATTCACATTTTAATATTTTGCACTGTTAATGCATTCCAGGTAATCATTTCATTAATATCTGGTTCTAATATAATATTAAAAATTAAAAAAAAATCTGTCTTAGCTAAAATTATGTTTATAGGTGGCGGTAAACGGAGAACATTTTTGTGCATTCTCATACAGAATGCCTTTGGATGATATAACGAGCTTCGAAATAAATGGTTCACTGGAAGATACCAGATTTCGACAACTTGAGTTATTCGTCTATCCTGATTCAAAGATATGCAAATCGAGTAATTTTTCGAGTTTAACCGTCGATAAACCACTTGTTGATCTTCTCGTATGTTCTTTTTATTATTGTATGCTAGGTCTTTTTTATAGAAATGATATTAAAATATATTTACTTTATAGAGTGTGCCAATCACTGTGGAGCTTAAAACCGAATTTAAGAAGGGGACCACACTGTTTATAGCTGGCAGATTGAAACTTCTTCCTCATTCGTAAGTTGAAGATGATATATATATATATATATATATATATATATATATTTTTTTTTTTTTAAATAAACAATAGTAGATCTTTACAGAAATCATAAATATTTGTTGATTTTTCACAGATTTTACATAAATCTACAAAGGGGAAAAGTGATTTATCCTCATCCTATAATTCCTCTGCATTTAAATCCCCGCTTTTTATATGGTAGCAACGCGCCCTATGTCGTAATGAATTCTTGGTCAAATGGATCTTGGGGACCAGAAGAAAGACATCAAGGACATTTATTATGGATGCCTGGTCGTAATTTTTTGCTAACGTATGTCCTACTACTTTTATTTAAATGTGACGAAGGAAACATGATATTTTTTAAGATGTGAACTGTTTGCTGTTTTTACAGAATTCGTGGTGAAAATGAAGCATTCTCAATATGGTTAAATAACATCATGATTTGTGAATTCAAATATAGGTGTGAACCAAGCATCATCGATACTCTCAGAATTTCTGGAGACATTGTACTTCATGAATTAGCTGTAACGCAATCAACTAATTAAACAGTCACGTTAGTATTCTTATGATTTGTTTATATTAATGAAAGAGCGTTTATTTTTTATATACTTTCTTTTATAGTATACTACTTGCATCATTGGAATTTCGTACAGCAGCTTTATACAATGTATACTTATGTTACAAACATTTGTATACGAAAATAACTGAAATATACTAATAATTGAAAATAAATTTGAAAGCCGATTAAGACCTGTTTTCCTAATTTTATTCAGTTATAATAATTGAATGCCTTTTTATAGGACGAGATCATAGACAAAACAGTGATGAGATACGGGGAGAGTTTTTTCACGCATGCGTGGTTAATTTAGCATCAGTAACGTAAATGTTTGATTAAAATGGGGATTTTTGATGACCGTGTATCATTTTGTACAAATTGTTATAAGTTGATTCTGAAAAATTAATATATAACATAATCTATGTATATAAAGAAGAAACTGAGAGTGTTCATGCCCGGGGTTTTAGATTTCAAATTATATGGTTATAATAATAAATATTATATGCTCATGTAAAATGAAATTTTAATGAGAATTAAGAATGTATGAATAAATATAAAATTTATAATAAAAAGAGTTCCTATTCTTTGGATACACTACACTAGACAGTAAAGAGCATTTACTATATATTCAATTTTTGGTAGATGGCGCTATGTAAAAACAACGAATTGTCAATCTAAGTAAACAGTTTTATCAATGGAGAGGAAGAACTGATTAGGCATGAGATAACCTCGATTTTAAATAATACAATATTTTTAATAATGATGATGTAAATACTTGTTCTAAAATTTAATCGAGAAACTCAACTGTTTGTTTTTGTGTCATATTTCAAAATGAATTTAAGTAAAACTGAAAAATTAGTTGCTGCCAAAAAAAAGGTACTACTTTCTTATGTATTGACAGCCACGTAAATAATTGTATAAGAGTTACAATTCATGAAAAATTGCAACTTTTAATAACATATTATTTTACAAATATTTTTTATGCATTCATTATAGAGAAAAAACAAATTTTTACGTATGGCTTAAATGATTTAAGATTTCCAAATTTTATAATTCTAGGTTATTTTAACTGTCAAATATTAAGTCTCAGTCAACATTAATTGTTTATTATGAATATTTTTATTATTTATAGCTCAGAGAATTTCAAGAAAATAAAATGAAACAGGATGGTTCTATAAAACGAAAACATCATTCAACGGATTTCCCACAAGTAAATAAACTGTAGATCTGTCAATATCAATAATATATATATATACTGTAATTAGTAATTACAAAAAAATTAAATCAATATGTTTAATCAATTTCCAGAGTCAACATGTTGAAACTAATACGTCAGATTCCAAACTTAGTGGAACATGTACATTGGAAACTTATGCAAATGGTAAATCTGTTTCTGATCAAAATTTTCAAAAAAATGAAACACTATCTGTGGATACAATAATGAATACAGAAGATACTATAAACCATGAAGACTCACATAGTGTGGTGGAAGAAAGTATTAAACCTACGCAAGAAGTACCACAACTTAAATCAATTTCAGAGGTTGAAAACAAAGTGGAAGTAAACGATTTTCCAAAAGTGCAAAAAGAACATCTCTTAGAAATGGCATCTGCTGTTGCAAATGTTCTAACAAATGATTCCGAACAGTCTGAAACAACTTTAGATTGTGATTTAATGTGTCGTAATCAGTTTTTAAGTTCATGTTTGGAAGAGCAGAAAAAAATTGATAATGAACTATACATAGAGCTTAGTAATTCTGTATGTATACACATAAATTGTTGTATTATGTTTTAATTATTCTGAATAATGATATTTATGAAATTTGTTGATTAATTAGCACAGCAGAATTAAAGAATTGGAAGCTAAATTAGCAACAAGTGAAATGACATTCCAATTGCAACTAGAACGTGAAATAAATCCTTTGAAAGAACAATTACAAGCTCATACACAAACAACTGGGATCTTAATAGCAGAAAAGGCAGAGCTCACTGCTGCTCTTAGTCAAGCTCAACAGAGCATTAGACAAAGCACAGGTGTGTTTTCTTCTTTTATAACAAATACTATTTGAAAATTTATAAAAAGACAATATTTTTCAGAAGAGATAGAAGAATTAACAGGAAAGTTAAAAAATTCTCAAGTATATATAATTGAATTAGAGAAAGAAACAACTGGTTTAAAAGCTGCTAATAAAGAATTACAGAAAAATTATCATCACTTGCAAAATGCACATGAATCTTTGGAAAACAAATTTTCGGAATTGAAGAAAGAAAAAGAAGATTTAAATTTAGAGGCATCTGAATTGAAACAGAAATTAAATTTGAAGAAAACAGAATTGATAGCTGTTCAACAAGAACTTAATGAAAAAACAGCATTACTGTCCTTGAGTGAGCTTAGAATACAACAGGTAAAAAAATATGTATCTATTGTTATTGTTGTATCTACTTGTACCATTAATAACAGAACTGAATTAAAACTATTTTTCTACCGTTTTTTTTTAGATAAAAGGTGCTACACCTACAGAAGAAGAAAAGTACACAGCAAATGTTTTAGAACAAGAACTTGCACATGTCAAAGAATCTTTAAACGTTGTTAACACTGAAAAAGATGAAGCCAATAAACAGTATCAGAATTATGTTAAACAGTTGGATATGCAACAAGCTAAGCTATTAGAAGAAGTGTGTGTTTTATTGTAATATTACTATTTATTTATTGCAGCCTTCTGACTATAAAACGGACTTAGTTTACACGTTCATATCTATTACAAGTCTATCATAACCATCTATATTATACTCTTAATCATTGTTCGCACACACTACCATTTTCATCTTATTTCCTATTTATACCTACGTTTATATAGTAAATATTAAACTAAGTATTGATGAATTGTTTATAGATTCAGAAACAGAATCATACTATAGAAAACTTACAATCAAGAGAACAAAGCTATGTACAAAGATTGTCAGAACTTGAGCAACAATTGCAAAAAGAAAGAGAAAAATTAGAAAATCTATTGCCATTACAAGATCGTCAAAATGAAATGAATAATTTATTAAAAAATGTAGATGAGCTTACTTTAGAGCAAGAAAGACTTCACATTACAATCTCTGAAAAGGTCAGTCATTTTTATAGATATTGTAATAAATTTAAGTTTGTTATACAGGGATTCAATTAAGAATTTTTTATATTCAGGACTCACAAATCGAAATTTTAACAAAAGATATAAACGACTTACACGAAAAAGGTAACAATGAAGCTGAAGTAATAAAATTAGCTACCGCTCTTGAGAGTGAACAGTTAGGAGCATCCAGAGCACTTCATCAGAATCAACAGTTGAAAGAACAATTGATTGATATGGAAAATGCTTTTGTTTCCCTAGTAAGTTTGTCTTTCTAATTAGACTATCAAATTAGATTTTCAAATCTATTTTTTTTTAAATAAACAAATTATGGGAAATTTTAATTTGAATTTTTAAGAGTAATGCAAAGTTGGACTTAACGGAACAACTTCAAGCAGAGCGTTCTATTGGACGAAAGTTAAATGTCCAGTTAAATAATGTTGAAACTGAATTAGACCAAATGAAAGAAAAATTAAAAGAAAAAGAAACTGTGCTTGAAGAACTTGAAAAGGAAAGACTTCAGAGTGCTCAGATAGCTGATCAAATGCAGCACTATCAAGCACAGTCTCACCATGTTAATATTTTCCAACAAGAACTTCAAAATGCTTTGGTAAATAACTATTATCATATTCATTATCTATAATGTTATATGTATATCTAGCATATATGTATTATTATAAAATATCATTTATTTGAAATATATATTTTATTTTAGATCACCATTGAAAAATTGGAGAAAGAAAAGAAAGAACTTATGGAAATGATAAAAGAGAAAGATCAAGCCAGTACTTCTCCTGAAGAAGATTCAAGTACTGTAAATGCTAATGATGACTCTAATTTGGTAGAAAAAATTAATTCAGAGAAATTAGAAGCAAGTGATGTAGTATTATCTGAGCCTATGAAGCAATTAGAACAAAGATTCAAGCAAACTATGGAACGTGTGGCTGAATTAACAGACGAGAAGCAAAAGCTTGAACATCTTGTGTTACAATTACAAAGTGAAACAGAAACAATAGGTATGTATACGTTTCTAGAGAATAACATTAACTCGTTCAAAACGGAAATTTATACATTATATTTTCAAAACTATATTTTAGGGGAATACATAACATTGTATCAAAAGCAAAGAGCAGTGCTTAAAAACAGAGCAACAGAAAAGGAACAATTATTCCGACAATTGCTTGAGCAAAGAAATCAACAACAAGAACAACTACATAAATTGAAGATTTTGGTTAGCGATTTTCTTAGAAAAGAATACATTCATTCTAATGGGACAGAACACATAAGACAGACAGGTATACTTTTTAAATATTTCTGTATATATAAATTTACCGAACTGGATTTTTTATAATAATAAAATATAAATTCTACATAACAAATGTAATTTCTTTTTAGAAGTGGATGCTAATGACACTGTTTCTGCAAAGAAAACTAAAGAATCCATAACAGAAAACAAAAGTGTTTCTGAGCTACTAGATATTTTGACAGACATAAAAGATTGTAAAGATTCATGCTTATTTGAACCGAATTTCCATCCATGTCCTTGGTGTTCCGGAAAATTAATAACAGTTTAAAAAGTATGGTGCATGCAATACTTTATAATATACGATTTTTAATTAACAACGATTTGTAGAATATAATTGTATATAAGATATATAATAACAGTAACTTGTAAATGATCGATGTGAGAAATGTTTTCTTAAAAACAACTGTTCTTTAAAAAATACATAAGGAAAAAAAATTAATTTATATAGCTTCATGTCACTATTTTAGAGAGTGGTTAGGTTAAAAGAAGTATATTTGTCGACATTGTATATGTCATTTTGTAACAATGATTCTTTAATACAAATAATTTTTCTTTTAAATATTCTAAATAAAAGCTACATTTAAATACATATGCGAAGCTTGTCCTTCATATCTTCAGAAAAGGAAAACAATTTTTCCTAATAGATTTTTTTATTATTTCGTAAGAAAAATGGTAATCAAACTGCTTACTGTAATTTCTTTGGAATAAAACAAGTGGAATATTTTTAGAACTTTAATTTTTTTGGAAGTGCTCCATTATCTTCAATATCGTCTACTGTTTCTTTTTCTTCTTCAATTATGAATGCTGCTTTTCCTCTTCGCCTTCTCTCTAAAAGAAGATGTTCAAAATAGTAATAAGAATCAATATACATTAATAAACATCTATGTTAAAATACAATATTGTTCTTCTTGTATTTATAGTTTTGTTTTAGATATACATACCTGCTCTCAGAAGAAGCTTTTTACATTGATGTGATACTGATGCTTTGGCTTTAATTTCATTCAATCCAAGTATGCGTGATAAATTAATTAAATCATATGGGTTTCTAATTCTTCTGACATCATCAGCACCACTAGACAGTATAACATTCTGCAAGAAGGTAATATTAAAGTACAATTACTATTAAACTACTATTAAAATTACTATTAAAATAATTAAGAAACTTTATATAAGTATATAATTTATGGAATTGTGAAATATATTTAATATTACTCATGTTAATAAAAATATTTTTAGTTATAATAACATATAAACTACTTCTTACTAATGCTAACATACCTTACATTTTCCATATGTATGAAACAAGTGTGAATAATGTATAGTGAGTTTTCTAGATTCTGTATTTAACAAATCTACATACTGAATTTCAAAATGTACCCCTCTTTCGATAGCTTGTTTATACAGTTTTTTATTTAGTTTAAAAGTTGTAGAAGATGCTTTCAATGTAATTATATCACAATTTAATTGAGTGCATGCAAACTGTAATGCATTTTGTGTTTTTGGAATGAAGGCATATAAATCATATTTCTTTAAACCTGCACAATGATTTAATATATGTGTTTTTCCTGGATCAGAGCAATGAAACGTAATCCTATTAAAAATTTTTAATTTCCCGTGAAAATCCCTTATTATGTTTTCTATATCCAAAGTATTTAATAAGATACTTTGAAGTGATTCTCCTTCGTCATTTTTCTTTTTTTTCTTCTTATCTGGTACAACGGCACTTTCATCTAAATTAGTGTTTAATGCTACTGTTTTAAATCCTAATTCGTGCAATTTTGACAAAATAAGATATAAGTTCTGTTTATCACTAGTTGAATTGTTTACACATAAATCATAAAATCCTACAGTTTGTCTAATATTCATGTTACAAAATATATTCAGTATAAATAAAAAGACAATTTAAACAATCATGTGTTAGTTTTTACGTAGATTTATTTGAATGATTGAAATGAAAATATTCTGTTCAAAAATTGTATCTACTCTAGTTTAAGTCTTTCTTTAGGTTATGTTCATTATTAAAAGTAAATCTTAACCTAAAAATACTACTATTAAATGTTCGTTTCTTCATACAATCTCTTCGTAGATATTTGAGTAAAAATTTTATTACTTCTCAGCAAATATTTTAAAGCCTTTGTAATATATTTTATTTATTTGTAACTTATTGGTAAGTTGTAGATAGAAAAGGTGCATAGAATCGTATTATGTATACATATATGCAATATTTTATTACTTCTATGTAGAAAAAGTATTCATTCATTAACATTACTTTTTGACATATTAATGGAGGATGCATTATTAATTATAAAGTTTAAATATTTAAATAAACAGTTTTAATAGAAATGTTAATTCAGAAAAGATTATTATATTGGAATATAATTATTTTTAAAAAATTAAATAAATTGCCATAAGACGAATACAAAGATTTAATATAATATAGCCTTAAAATCTATATAGCTTAGAATTGAAAATGTACTTTAATATTTTTTTAAATTCTAATAGTACACACATATGTACAATGATTATTAATTAATCACTTTCTTTAGATTCTGCATCACTGGATGGTGGAGTACTTTCAATAGGTTCATCATCGCTACCTTCATCAGACTCATCTTTCTTTTCTTTCTTTGCTTTTTTATCATCATCCTCCTGCAAGTCAATAAATTTTAATTATACTATAATTAAAGTAGATTATACCATTAATCGAACAGTAAAAAAATTACCGCAGGGCGTTTGTCTCCTCTTTTCTTCCCCTTGTTGTCATCACTATTCTTTTCTGTTTTCTGTAAAACATGTAAAGAATATTTAATATATGACAAAATTGACAAAACAAGATCATATCCGGTATTTCTTTACATGAACTTTTTTTTCTTACTTTAGCTTATTGAATTCAATCCTGAAGCTGACTATACCCACATGTTTTGAAATACCCTGCATTAAACCCTATGCATTATGACTTTACCTTTGAGTCTTCATCACTGCTGCTATCATCATCGCTAATATATTCCTTACTCTTGAAAGCACTTCCTGACATCTGTTTAACAGGAGTTTCTTTTTTCACTTCCTTCTTTTTCTTTTCTCCTTTTTCTTTCTTTTCTGCTTTTTCTTTCTTTTCCTTCACCTGACCACCGCCACTAGCTTCATATTCTTTCATCGAAGCTGCATAATCTTTTTTCGCTTGTGCTGCCTTCTCTTCCCATTCCTAAATAGTAATCAAAATTCAGTATTTAAGTTCTGGTGAGTACGTATATATATATATATATATATATATATGAGTACAAATAAGTATATGTAAGTAATATGTATATATCCTTACAGATTTATCTTTAAGCTCTCTCCACATTTCTCCTCCCTTTTTGGCAATTTCTGTAACCGCAATTCCTGGATTGTCTGCTTTAATTTTTTCTCGAGTACTGTTCAACCATATCATGAATGCTGTTGGCGGTCTCTTAGGTTTGTTTGCATCTTTTTCTGCCTTTTGCTTTCTAGGCTTTCTTGGTTTTTCCGACTATAAAATGGTATATATCTTATAAGATTGTATTTTTTAATATTTAAATGATAACAGTTTAATGTACTATGAATATATAAATAATATTCGATAGTTTGTTATTAATTATTAAATATTGATAAGATATATTATCGAATTTTAAATATGAAACTATACATACCACTGTTTTAGCGGATCTTGATTTCTTTTCCTTCTTTTCTTTCTTTTCTTTTTTGTCTTTCTTTTGACTCTTTCCAGACGCATCAGAATCATTTTCACTTTCAGATGTATTGGGATTACTATCATACTCTTCTGCTACGTCACTCTCATCCTTAAAAAAATACACATGTTATATAAATAGATAACTTGATTTTAAAGAAATTGTATTAATTCTCCTAACTCGATATATCTTACTGACTTTAGAAGCATTTTAAAATTTATTACAAAAAATCAGATTATTAAATGCGATGTTTTTATGCATTATTGTTTGTTTCCTTGAATTTGAAGATAAGTAAGGAAAATATCAAAGAGTCTGAATCACTCAGAGATTGTTTCAAAATTTGTAATATCATATAGCGTCGACTATAGAGAAGCAAAATGATAAACCATCATTGCCCTCAAAGGGTTAAGTAAAACTCATACTTGATTGGGATTAAAATCTTCATCTGTAGATTCTTCTTCAGAATCCTGATTATCTGCTGCATCCCTTTCTTGCGCCTCAGCTTTAACTCTTGCCAAGTATGCATCTGGTTCATCTTCTTGATCGCTGTCGCCAAAGTCGTTGTCATAGCTTAATTTATCCTGTTACAAAGATAAAATATTTCTAATTATTCTTCTGACTATTGAATCGAATATAGTAGTATTGCTGAATGAAGAATTTGACTTACACTCTTGCCTCTATTTTTAACACGCAATTTCTTTGAAGTAATAAAATCAAATAATTTTCCATATTCCTCTTTCTCAATACTGCTAAATGTGTGAACAACGCCGCTAGTTAATTCAATTTCAAAATCAAAAGATCTGGTAGAACCTCCACCACGAGCGAAGTTTACAGATGCGATTTCTTCAAATCGAATATGAATTGGAGGTTTGTGAACGTAAATGAAACCCCTTTCTAAGGGATAAAGGTAACCTGCAGCTGCTTTAAAGGAGCAACTAATTGAGAGAGCACCAGAGTGACTGAAAATGAAAACGAAAAATACGGGTGAAGGAAATGAAAATATTATAATTTTGGTACAGGTGTCTCAGTATTTATACGGCTATTATGTACCTTGTAAAATTACCAGGACCAGTAATTTTTCTGTTTATTATAACTTTCATTACTTTTCCTAATACTTCATACGTTGGTCCTGACAATTCTTTCGTTAATTTATCTTCATATTTTTCTTTCAATTCTTTCCTGTAAATAAGAGAATATATTAAAACTTGCTATCCTAATTTTTAACTTATTTCCCTAGTAGTTGTAAGATTTTATTTTATATACTCAGAAAAGGGTAGTTCAATAGAAGTTTCTTCTTCTTGATTGAACAATAATACCAAATAATGGTAACGAGTTTGACCTTGCTTAATTGGCGGATCTAAACTGACCTGAAAAAACATATTTGGCAATAAGAAAATAACAGAGATTTGAAAAAACTTGCATGTACACAAAAAAACTTACTACAAAGTACATTTGCCTGCTATCTTTATGTGGTAAAAGGAAGAGTCTTAGAACTGTTGACATTGGAATTTTGTAATCAAATGTTTTACCATGCAATTGGAAAAATGACTGAAATATTTTTATATCATAGCGACCACTGAAATAAAAAAAGATCAATTGAATATATGATGAACTATTCTTGTCAATTCTAAAAAAATTTATAGATTGAATTTAAATATTTACCGAGGTGTAAGACATTGAATTTCTCTAAATATAGCAATAGCATCTCCACTGACACTAATAACAGAAGCTTTCTCCATAACTTGTTGATGAAATGCTTCCACAGGATCTTGGTCTACACTATCACTGACTGGTACATGAAACCTCATTTCCATAAGACTTACAGGAACATCATCATTCTAGAAAGATTAGTAACATTGTTTTATTAATGTAACTTCATGAAGCTTGATTGTCTAATTTTTAGTGTTTTGATGATTTGTTGATAATAATCTCAAAAGTATAATTTACCTGATGGAATTCCAGCGTAACTTCATTTTTTCCAGTATTACACTGAGATACATCATATAATGGAATTTCAAATGCAGTATGATGACCAACATCAAAACTTAAAACTGAACCATTGAACCTGGCTGTACCCCAATTCCAACCTTTCAAACTAAGTTCTTTCTCCAACATATCTTTCTTATAATTTTGTACAAAAAACTTGGCAATTTTTTCCTGATCCTATGTAGAAATTACGAAGTACTAACAAATTCTGGCAATACAAGCATTTCAAAGTAGTTACTACATATTTTATAAGTTCATATTTACCGCTTCTTTGAAACCACGAAACCTATGTAATGTTCCATTCTTTAGAAATATACGTAGGCCCCATGTACCAATGAATTTTTGGTAATTTACCATTTCCATGTCTGATGCTGAAATTTGTTCTACCTTTCCTGTTTTTTGGTTTTTGAAAATTAAGTGTTGATCTGTTAACTTTAGCCGTCCGGGAGTCTATAGAAATGAATGGATAAAAACATTAATCAAATAACTTCAATCAATTACAATGGCTGATTAATATACAACATAAGACGTTTATATTTAATAATAACAATTGTAGGCAAATTACGTTTACATATGTAATTTTTCATGACATTCTAACCTCAAACATTTACATACTGAATTATCCAAACAATAAGAATAGTACAATAAAATTGAAAAAATGTATAATTTGTAATTAAGGCAGGTGTATGTTTATCAATAATTACAAATCGTATATAATTACCATAGCTCCCTTCACTTCTGCAATTACATCCGTATATTCCAAAAAATCCATTTTCGATTTTCTTCAAATACAATTTGCTTATTATCTTACTCTATTATCTAACAGTTAAACACATAACCTCGGAATTAGACTTTTACTGATAATAATTACTTTTTTACTTCAAATAAAGGGAATTCAGAATTGCCCGAACGCTTGAACGAATAAATGCACGTTACTAAAGTCAACGCGCCAATCTCATGTGTCTCTTTCAAAATTTTTCCGCGAATGTAATTACTCTAAACCATAAACTAGTAGAAATGAAGAGATTCCAACGATTGCTACTAGTGCATATAACAATGGTTGAACATTCTGGGTTCGCGTAAGCCACTGAGTGCAGCACTGTACCGGAGGCATCAAAATCAAAGAATTGTCCGACGATTCTGAAATCCTATATTATTTAGAGCACATTTTCCTTTCTGGTAATACAGTTGTTAAAGACCCTACCAAGTAATACAATTTTAAACTTTCAAGTAACAAAAAATTATCGTAATGCATACATAGTTTCTATATTTTATGCATATATTTTCAAAGTTTGACATAATCTAATGTCAAAACGACAGGTTGGAGTTGAAATAATAGAATTCGTATGTGCTAAAACACTAAACAAATCATTGATGTCGTGTTTATAAATATTCTTATTTATATCAATTTAATTGCGTTTTGAATGAGTTATTATTTGAATTATTGAAGCCTTTAGACATTCCAATCAAAATGGCAGAAATCGAGTGGCCGTGGCAATACAGTTTTCCTCCTTTTTTTACGTAAGTATTCAACATTAACTTAAACGTAGATTATTATGTTTTATTTGCAAGGACGTAATTGAAGTGATTTATTTCTGAAATAAGGATACAAACATATTTCGATATTTTGAGGTTAAATACAGTTATACATACTAATGTATATATTGATTATGATTTTCTGTAGCAAATTTTTCATGCTTTTGTATGACAAAACTTTGTTAAAAAGTTGTTAAAAATTTCATATTTTTCATTATCTAATTTTAAAAATATTCTGTTATTTTTCAATTTTTTAGTCTTCAACCACATACAGATACTAGAGCTAAACAAATAGCAGCATGGAAGGGCTTAATATTAGAATATTACCGTGTAACAAAACAATCTTCAGTGGATATTCGAGAAGCACACTCAAGTCCATTATTCAATAATGCTGCAATTAATCGTATCCTTTGTTTAAAAACAACTTACAAACAGAATTGTGAGGTTTCATCTCACTTATATAAATATAATTGGTAAATAAAATCGTAAATTATTTTTCCTTAATGAATGCAACAGGAAAATTACCATCAGAAGTAGTTTTATTGGTATTGGAAGAATTAGCAAAGTCAGGAAATGCAAGTCCATTAGATAAGAACAAGCAAAGATGGTTGGTTTATTGGCATACTTTAGAAGAATGGGGTGAAATGATATATAATTGGGCACAAGAGAAAGGATTCGTTGGATCTGTATATACTTTATTTGAATTAACACAAGGAGAAGATACAACAGATCAAGGTGTGTGATTGTTAAAAAATTATTCTCATCAGAAGGGAATGCATAAAAAAAAAATTAATTGTATACTTTCAGAATTTCATGGACTTGACACAGAAGTATTAATTAGAGCACTCAAAACTCTAGAAGCAAACAGAAGAGCTGAGTTAATGTTATCTGACGATAGTCAAGGTGTAAAGTTCTTTTAAATAGGTAACTGTATAAAAACAATTGTTTACATATTGTAAATATAAATTTGAAGCATTTAATAAGTGATAACCAAGTAAGGAATTCACAAATTAAAATATATCTAAAATTTAATCACAAAATTAATTTAAAAAAGTACATATTTAAGTATGTTTACAGGCTATTATTGCATAAGACTTATTATTAATAAAATCTATATAATAAATATTATATATGTACATAAATGAAGTATGTAGAAATAGTGTTGAACATAATTTTTTATACTTGCTGTTCTCAATAAATATGTGGAATGTTTCAACATTACAAATCATATTGCATTCTGATCTTACATATAAGAACATAAACGTAACTGTTATAAATATTATCATAACAACAGCAAACAAAAACAATGTATTCAGTAGATTCATGAGAAATCGAATTTATGCTTTATCGTGGTCCTTTAAAATCCTAAATAAGTATCATGCTAGTAACAATACATCTGGCAATTATATAAATACATAATATATGTATACTATACATATATACTATACATATATTATAGTAAAATAAGATTTGCACCCAGGATGAATATACATTAGTACAAATAATTGACTATGAAGTATACAAAAGAGATATAAACACGGTAAAATTGTGTTTATATAATATCATGGCAAAATTTTAGCAAAAGGAAAGATTGACGACTTATGCCTCAACTTTCCTTACTCTTGCTAGTTCAATTGTTTCTTCCGGAAGAGTAATATTCGCTTCCAGTTCTTTTCTGCTCATATGTTCAACAACATAAGCTCCGAGCGCGTCGCATATAACATTTATCGTTGTTCGGAAACGGTCTCTGTAAAAGGAATTTTGTAATTATTATAAAAATTTAATCAACCATTCTTCAGCTTGAAAACAGAAAACTGATATACTAACAAAAGCCAATCGACCGCAATAATGAGTGTTACATCTTCAGCAGGTAATCCTACAGTGTCCAAAACCATAACCATTGTAACAAGACCAGCTTGTGGAATACCAGCAGCTCCTATACTCGCTGCAGTAGCAGTTATACTGAAAAATAATATTATAATGAGTATGCTAGTACTATTTCGTTTAATTCAGTTCTTAATTAACTAATTTACCTGATTCCAATGACATTTCCGAGAGACAATGAAACATTTCTAACTTGAGCTATAAATATGGCAGCTACAGCTTCATATAATGCAGTTCCATCCATATTAATAGTGGCACCAATTGGTACTACGAATCTTGTAATTCTAGGGTCTACACCAATGTTATCTAAACACTGTATTGTTACTGGGAGGGTAGCAGTGCTGTAATCGTACACATGTTTTCATACATTCATCTTAAATGTACTTTACTTATCTATAAGTAAATGTGAATAACATGGATTATAGATGTTATAAACAGCTTACCTAGATGAAGTTCCGAATGCAGTAGCCAAAACTTGGCCCATTTTCGCGAGCAGTTTGAATGGCAGTTCTCTGGTACAAATGAAGAATATGATAGAAAGTGTACCGCAACCGTGAATAATCAACCCTAATAATACTGTGACAAAGTATAAACCTAGTTGTCCGACAATAGCACCAATATCGTCGATTTCTAAGAGCTTTGAGGTAACAAGAAAGAGAACACCGATCGGGGATACCCTACAAACAAGAGTAATGTTATAACATAGTTTAGATAGATACAAATTGATTAATATACATTTTATGTAACTTTGTACCAGATCACCCATTTAGTAATCAGCATAGATGCTTCGGATAGAGTATCAAAGAAAGTCAACAAAGGCTTGCCAGCCTCCCCCATTTTGCTAATGGCTATACCGAACACAATTCCGAAAACTACCAAACCTAGGGTATTGGTACCATCCCCGTAGGTAGAAGATATTTCCCAATCTTGTAAAGTAGTAGCTGTAAAACAATATCATGAGATATTGGAATCGCGTTACCAAGTATTGGAATTGGAAAGATTAAATTATACTTACTGTTTGTTTCATTTTCAGGCCTAATCAATATCGTTCGGTACTGCAATCAAACAATATTCAATTCAAATAAAATTTCAGAGAAATCCTCATATCATTCGAATTAAGTAAATATTCAAGTGGCAAATCATTGAAAGAGGTTGCGTACGTACTTGAGAAATGCAAGCCTGCACGAGATTAGGAGGAAACACGTTTCTGTAAAACAAAAGAGTTTCGTAAGATCATTCTAATGATTCACTGCAGAAAGAGAAAACGTAAACTTCTATACCTGACTAGATCTAGAAGAGTATCCACAGTGGTAACATTCCGAGGTGGTTTTATAGATTCATTTGTAGTTAAGGTGTGCGAGCTGAGCTGTCCAGGTTTAATTATTAAAACGAGTATTATTCCAAGGACTACGGCGGATATGGTTGTTGACGCATAATAATAAAGCGACCGTACACCGATCCTCCCTGCAAGATGGAACAAGATCACAATGCCGATTCATTTTCTCCCGTGATAGAAACATATTTTTAAACGCCATCGTACAGATAACGTAGTAACTTCATGCATTAAAGTTACACAAAGTGATCAAGATTTATGTACAACTTGTTCAGCTGTTATCGCGAGACAAAATGTCATCATTGTTCAGCTCTTAGATGAGGAAGAAAAGAGAAACTCGGTCAGCGTTCCCTTGAAATGTAAACCGTTGGTTGATTTCAAGTAATTATCGAGTCATTTGTAACAACAAATAATTATTTATTTGTAAGACACGTGAAAGTTTCTATTGTCCAATTTGTTCACGACTAGGAAGTGTAGATACTGCTGAAAAATTTCAGAGATCCATGTTTTGCGTGATCTTCGGGTAAATAATTTTGCACGCTCCCGCAATCTGAAGTAATCGGATCGTACGGAGCACCAACTACTGATAACCATCATTTAAAAATACAGTTTAAATGGAATCAAGGCAAACTGTGCAATCTTCCTCAAGTCAAACATTACGTACAAACATTGTAATGGGTCTACAGGTGTAAAAAGATATATGCTTTCTTTTAAAGTTATCAGACGCTCAAAATTAGCCAGGACAGTATTGGATTTGTAATTATGTTCGGAGCTATTTTTAAGAAAACTTTTTAAAAATTATGTGTGACTATTAGACGAGAAACTAAATTTCTGAACATTCAAATGAATTTAGGTCTGTGAAAATTACCGGATAAGCCAAGGTCTAATCCACCGATAGCGCTGACAATGCTAGCAACGATCAATGGTAGAATAAGAGCCTTCAGCATCCTAAGGAAAATGTCTCCTGGAAATTGGATGTACATTATTTCGCGTTTCGTCCATGGCTCGTCTCGGGAGTTTCTCAAAATGAAACCAAGAATAACTCCAGCTACAACGCCGAGCACCGTCAACATCGTTAGCATATTCTCCGATAGGCAATTCTTCAATTTTTTTGGATGCGCCATGTCGTCACCGTTCTTATCCTAAAAACAGAATCGTAACTACAGTTAGTCGCAAAAGTAATTACCGTACTAACTCTAGAATTACCGAACACTAAACTAAACTAATATACACTACTTTATCACGATAAAAATGTTGCATTTATTAAAAATATTCGTCTAACTTTTATCTTAGTATTTGCTTTAACGAAAAAATTTATTTAAAAAGTTTTCGTGAAAACATTCTTACAATTTCAATAACCGTGAAAGAACAAATCGGTAACAAATCATTGCGACTTGTCCGGTAATTCTAGTGTTAAGTAATATTTATAATTAGCAATATACAACGTGTAAAGTATAATTATAGTTAAAACAAAAATAGATATCGCGTTTTACTTTATGATTCTTTTAAAGTAAGATCCAAATATTTTCTTTCTTTGTTAATATTCGTGAGGATACCTGTTTTTATCTGTTATCGCGGAGGAATCAAAGACTGTTTGATAACAATTGTACGAATTAACGTAATCGCAGAACAATGTACATTAAATCCCGACTTTCTACAACGCGTATCGAGAAGCGTTCCCCGGCGCCGAATATAAGAATACGATTGGGAAATATTTAATATAATACAAGTTAGAAGTGGGTCAGTGAGATCTGCCATTTTCGGTAGTGGGGAGGAGACTTTTGTGGCCAACTGTACATCATCGTTATCTGCGGAGGAGGAATCGACCGGTCATGGGAACCAACGAATATTGTAATTCGCAGAAATGCATTGCGTAAATTTTTCTACCGACATGATAACAAAATATATAGCCTCGAGACACAGATTGTGCGGCAGCGAATGATTCGGCGTTCAACACCACTATGATTATTTGATTATCTTTTTATGTCGCGCTTGTACACGCGACATTCTTATGATCGCGGTTGAATATTAAAACATTTATAAACGTTGGAGGGCCGTGATAACGTTGACAAATGAGTGTACGGATAAGGGCGTTAAACCGACGCAAACATAATCTCGTTACTAGTCAAGATTCGCGTGTAATCGAAATAGGTAATAAATATAAACTATAGTTTATTTTATTCACCGCTATCGCCGATGGTATAATAAATATAAACTATAGTTATATTATAGTTCTTATACAATTATAGTTATATATATTGTTCATTTTATTACGGTAACACTGATGATCTCGGTCTACAGGGTCTGGCCACCCAAATATACTAATTGTCTTCCTCTATGCGGTCCATCTCGTCTGTTGCATCGAGTCCGTCGGCGTTATTGTAATAAATGTAAGATATAGTTATACTATAGCTGTTATATAGTTATATATAGTTTATTTTAT
>CM052097.1:17524429-17561161 GCA_028453745.1 Agapostemon virescens | reverse complement strand
ATAAAAGAGTAGAACGTAATAATGGTTAATAAATTATTCTTCATCCGGTTACTATACAATTCTAAAAGAAATTAAAACGTTATCTCAGTGTTTTTAAATTATGAATTCTTTCGAGTTTGAACATTGATGCTACTGTACGGAAATATTGGGTTTTCCGGAAAGTTTTTGCCGACCTGAATATATTAGAATTATTAAAAACAAATTACGTGCATACATATTCTAACAGACGGTCTTCAGACATATGTGGACAAAATTAAAAATCTTCAGACAACCCAATATTATGTAAAAGAGTAGAACGTAATAATGGTTAATAAATCATTCTACATCCGGTTACTATACAATTCTACAAGAAATATATGTTGTTAATATTGTATGTTTTAAATTATGAATTTTTATGAGTTTGAACATTGACGCTACCGTACGTAAATATTATATAAGAGTGTAGAATGCCCGAATAGTGGTAAGCGTCTGATAGTATTTCACAGCGAACAATTGAAAAAAGGAAACCGGAAGTTATAATTACTCCCAACGAACTGCGTAACTATTTTTATTAGATCAATGAAGAAACTACACGAGCTACCTCTTTTTTTTTTTTTAGAAACGTTGTAAGCCTTGGGACAGTACGTGCTGTCCGACAATTCTGGAGAAAGAAGTCCGGTTAGTCGTGGTTGATATACAAACGGTTCGGACAGCTATAGTGCACGTGTACCATCGTACAGAGACGTAAGATAAACGCGGTTCATTAAACCGTTTATTCCTTCGCAACAGCAACAGATACAGATACACTCGGCAATGCACAACAAGAAAGCTTAATGATTGTTCCAATTTAAAACTCCTAATTTATCAGCGTCCACAAACGAACAACAGCGACGATATCACATCCTTGTATTTCCCTTATTCTCGTCGGCACACGAGAGAGAAAGAGAACGTCTTCGATTACGTTAATCTTGAGTTTAAAAAAAAAAAAATAGAAAACAACTTCGAACCAGTATACCGATTCACTGTTAACTCTTTACCGGCGAATAATAAATTATTATATACGTTTTCATTCGACGGGTAAAATCATCGAATTTCTCTTGGAGATCGTTTGTTGGTAGACTCGGTCGGTAATGTAGCGAGTATCGCACATAAGTATTTACAACGAAAAAAAAAAAGAAAAAGAAAGGAAAGGAAGAGTTTCGTTAGCTTACCCGTAGCGGTTCGAGTGTTATCAGAATCCTGTTGCGATGGCAGGATCAACAAGTTTCCCTGTTCGTAGGTCGTGTCGTCCGAATCGGGAGACTGGGCACCTTTCGTTCGCGTTTTAGAGAGCGCGAAAAGTCGTTCTTCCCGCGGTCGCAGTCGTGGTACTGGTACTGTCGGCGCGCTCCGTTCTCGTGGAGTGCCGGCTTGCCCATGAGAGCAGAGCCCTTCGTCGCGTGGTTGCAGCATGTCTGCGTCACAGATCATGTATCTGCCCCTCCCGATACCCCCCCGTTCCTCGTACATTCGCAACTATCCCAGCTTCTCTGTTCACAAGTTCCCCGTTCCTTTGCCCCCTTTCACCGAACTCGCAGGCACACACGTCTTCCCCCGTTCGCGCCGTCTTTCTTGACATGTATTTACCTTTTGCACATGTAAATACTCGAGAGGCACCCGCGGCAGCGTGTGCGCGCGTGCCCCTGTTGGCGCCCGCGCGCACGTTGAATGCTCGCGGATTTTATAAACCGAGACTTGAATGAACGGTTAAACCATGTACGGCTATGAATTCACCGATCGAATCGCGTACGTTGTGAAACGCTTGATCGCGGCTTCCATAAAAATCTTATTCTCGATAAGAGACTTCGTGCAGCGTTACGCGACTTATTAATAATGAGTTTCAGTTCGGTCTGTATCGGCCAACTTGAATAGGCGCGTGTTCGAATTGCTTAACCATGGGATGTTACCGTTGTAAGCGTGCACGAAGTGTTATGCATATATATATAGAATGTATGTTTTCTAGAGTCAGAAAATACTAAAAACATAGTATCAAAACGTGTTGAGTTTTAGTTGAGATTTAGATTTATGGTCTCTGTGACGTATCCTTGGATATTCCGACGTTGCTTGGTATGAAAATTAATTTTTTTGTAAATTTTGAAAGAATTTGGCTGATTACTTATTTCCTTATTAAAAGACACTGTTAACGAAATTATGTAATACAAGTGAAACGAACTGTGTGTACGCAACACACGTCAGTTCATCAACGAGGATTTAATTAATGTACAGTTCGCAAAAATTGGTGTGAGAAATACTTGACCGCTAGGGACAATGTTTGTATAATTGGATTGAGGTCAGTCACGTGGTTGTTTTAATTATTCTGTTTCCCCCGGTCCTGCCCCCTCCTCCGACGCATATTTGGCTGAATTTGTTTGACTCTTTTTGCTGTGCGTGAGTGGATTGAAGGAACACTGACGAACGCCTCGCGGGGCGTCGTGCCGTTACGCTTATATTCTATACAATGCCAACTCTATTATACTTTAAAACTCAAAACGGTAGTTTCCTTAAACAAACGCCAAACTGAATAGTTTTTGTATTCGTAGAGAAAACACAGTAGGAATTATTAATTACAAACGTTTATTGACAAATTGACAATACTTATTTTATTTTATAAAAGTAAATCGAAGTCGGCTAATATTAAAGCATAGTAATTGGAGAGAGAATAATATATAAAGTAAAGTCCGAGTGAAATCAGGCGCAAACTAAAATGCATGATTTAGAACTAATTAAGGTGTAACATCATACGGGAACGTATACAATAAATGCAGAATTTCATTTTTAATTAATAGCAATGGCATCTCAAATCAATATCCATATTGTTCACAAATTTAAAACTTAAAGTGTTACCGAGTTTTCCAATACTTTATTCTTATCGAATATGAAAGATAATTATCCTAACTGAAAGCCTTAAAGTATAACTTAATAGTAAGTAAAAAAATAGCACACATTTGTGCAAGGCACTGTAATCACAAGATCATCAAGATATCCCTGACTTGATAAATTCTGAACAGAACTGTCGTTTCTTCTATAGAACTAGAATTCTCAGAGAAAAAATGAACTAGAATGTTTCAATGTTTTTTCACTTCTGTTACACTCAATGACGATACCAAGTTCTTCTGGTAATTTCGAAATTAAATACTATGTGGACTGCGATTAACAACTAAGGCACTTTATAGACATATATACAGAATACTTTGTTTTTGCGAATGACTTATCAGTAATGAAAGCAGAAGGCTGTATCAACAACATAGCAAAGATATTAAGAAAACTATACTTGTTATCGCATCGTTTAAATTTAGTAGATTTTCACATGCGAACGGATATGGCAGTTGTTTCAATGGTGTGATACCAATTGGATTTTCAATGTCAATAGAATATTTTGCCATAATGGTTGAGCTTTTCTATGAATATTAACAATGAACCAAAGTATTATTTACAAATTAGTACAGATATGGCAAAGAAGTTAATTCTCTGGATTTGGTGATGTTATTTCCCTCTTAAAAAGCAAGATGTGTGGCTCTGAAATAAACAAAGAATTCAATTAAAGTTCATGAGTAACAACACAGCATTTAGATTACTCAAATTAAAATGATATACATAATAATTTATACCTGGTTTATGAATCATGTAATGTACCCATCCTTGGCTTTGTTGAACACCAATCGCTCTCCACTCTTTCTCTGAGAGTAGATGAGTACTTGGTACAAATTTTACCATTTCCTTTGGTAAAACTACATGCCTGAACAAACATTTGCTCATTAATAAATAAATTAATAATATTATTGGTTGCCTATTCAATCTTTATTCAAAAGTATTGCAACCATACAAAAAACATTCATTGCAGTTAACATAATTGAGGAAACTATTCATGCCCTTAAAAAAAATCATGCAAAATTTTAACCCTGTATCGTGTCCAGGGGTGAAATTATAGGGTGAATTTAATTTAACAGGTTTCAACAAAGTTTCTCCCATTTTTTTAGATTTTTAAGTTTAAAATTCTAGTTATAAAAAAATGAGGAATCCCAAAAAAAGGCAGATAACTTATAGAAGTAGTTTTGGCACACCGACCAAATTTTTATAGTATCAACCTATTGCCAAAACAGTGACTTCAGAATTTTTTAAGATTTTTCAGTTTGGTATGCCATGGTTAAAAACAATAAAAACCAATTTTTTCGACATTTTCGCTTAAAAAAACAACTTGTGTAAAATTATTAATTATATTTCCTAGTCCATAGAGATATTAAACAATATTAAACGTTTCTACGTCGCGATAAACAATGCACATGTTTAAAACGAGAGAATTACGCTTACAATATATCTATGTTGAGCGATGTATTTAAAAGTACTGATATTACTAATTGCGCTGTTGATTAATTGATTAGTACGTCCGACTACGAAATCGTCGTACCTACGTTCAAATCCTCGTGTATTTAAGATATTTTTTATTTCTTTTTAGTGATCGATAAAATCGAAAAAATTGTACATCGACAGCTGTGACATGTCAGAATTTTTACAAAATTTTTGCATACAATAAAGTGGAAGAAATTCGGTCGAAACCTATTAATTCGAATTCACCCTATATCTTCATCCCCAGTCACGATAAATGTTTAAAATTTTGCACGAAGCAGTTTCTAATTATACCCTATCGAATTGCACATCAGCCATTTAAATCAGCTCAAGGGCATTTTTGATCATCTTACCCGGCTTTACACTTTTGCTTCAACTTACTAAGTATTTTATGATAATTATATTTGGTAGGAATATTTATTCGGAAGTTAAATAGGAAAGTTAAAAGTGCTTAGTACTATCCCCTCTCGGTGAATGAATTCTTTGTTGCGTAGCTATTATCAGGATGCTGAACATACGTCACGTACCATCATTTATTCTCAGAAAACGTTCTCAAAAAATGAACAAAGAGATCATTGTCAAACCCAACGAAATAATATCGCGATTAAAATCCCGTTGAACAAAAAATCTTTATCAAAATTGCGAAACGCGAGATTAAGACTAACATACGTTCAATGAATTAGACATACATGTCTGCAGGAACCATAGAAAATGGCACAATTGGTCAAAATCAGAACCTAAATCGTGTATCACGCACTGCCGTTATTTCAACTAACCTGTATTCATATTTATCATCGTAATATTTATCCGAGTAGTAGATATTGTTTGGCATTTTGTTCACTAAACGATTATCTTCTAAACTTTGAACACCAATTATGTATTCACCGAATGCGACAAAAAATCGCCTGTGAATTTTCGAAAACCTTCTGTCCGACTTCGTATACTATGCGATTTGAAAGTTTAACGGATGTAGTGTCAAGACGAGTGGAGGGAATGTACTTCGTATTCGTTGACAGTCTATTCGATGCAATATACATACATTACACTGGTTCGAAAAGTTAGGAAAATACTGCAATAAATAGATGTGTAAAGCATAACATCAAGGAAACTGCTTCGTATTTATTATTTTGTTGTGGAAATACTTAAATATTGTATATTTACTGTATTATACATTATATTATTTTATGTTCTTGTGCATAAACGGAAGTGTGCACGTAGTACACCGGAATCAGCTGAATATATCTGAAATTCAACAATGGCGGATGTTGCTGCATTCAGTTGTTTCTTGCGAGGTTAAGTGTCACAATAAAGAAGAGAGTGTAGAAAATATTACACAAAGGAGTAGACTAGTTGTTCTGCAAGAAGAATGGAGAGGTATTCGCGCAGGAGAGATTATGAGAGGTCTAGAAAAGAAGATAGGGATAGATATGGGCGTAAATACAAACATTCAAAGAGTTCAAATGAAAAACATAAAAAGTCTAAACGAAGAGAATCATCTGAATTACGAGAATCCCGTAAACGATCATCGAAACATAAAAGTAGAAGAAGGTAAAGTAAATTTAATAATATTTTATATTCCCATTTTTTATTCTTTATTTCGTAATAGACCTGCTTCTAACTGTAGGTCGTCGTCGTCGTCTTCATCCACTTCAAATTCAAGTGAATCCAGTAGCTCACCTTCTTCAGATTCATCATCAGATTCTACAAAGCTCTTAGAGAAACTTCAGAAACAACGTCAAAAACAAGTTGAAGATAAAAAGCGTCAAAAAGAATTAATGAAAGCTACAGAAACACCAGAGGAAAAGAGATTAAGGCGTTTGAAGAAGAAAGAAGCCAAAGAACGCAAGCGTAAAGAAAGAATGGGTTGGGACAATGACTATTTGCATTACACGAATACAGATAATCCTTTCGGAGATGGAAATTTGCTTTCCACATTTGTGTGGTCGAAGAAGCTTGAGAAAGAAGGTCTGTTAGGTGTTAGTAGAGAAGAATTAGAAGTGAGGAATAGGCATAAACAAGAAGAAAATAAGAGGGAGTTGGAAAAAGTTAAGAAAAGGAGGCAAGAGAGGGAATTAGAAAGGCAACAAAGGGAAGAAGAAATGACTATGCTACAAAGAGGAAAGGAAGCTGCCCAGCTAGAACAATGGGCAAGACAGGAAGACCAGTTTCACTTAGAGCAAGCAAGATTGAGATCTCGTATTCGTATACAAGATGGTCGTGCCAAACCTATTGACCTTCTTGCAAAATATATTAGCGCAGAAGAAGAGGTAGATGCGGTCGAAATGCATGAACCCTATACTTATTTACGTGGTCTGCACGTAAAAGATTTAGAAGATTTAATCGAGGATATCAAAGTTTATAAAGAATTAGAACGTGATAAAAACTTAGATTACTGGAATGATATTACAGTAATTGTCGAAGATGAGTTACACAAGCTTAGAAAATTAGAAAGGTCAGAGTACGAAGTTGGTAAGTATTTATATTAAGTTCACATAAAAAAACTTTGTTAAGTGTTTCTAGAATGATATTAATCTACTCTAATTTTCAGCTGTTGGTAGGAGAGAAGGAATACATGAATCGGTAGCTAAAGATGTGACTGCCATTTTCAAAGGAAAAACAGCTGCACAACTGGAAGCTTTGCAATTACAAATCGAAGCAAAGATTACAGGAAAGCCTGAAGGTGTAGACATTGGATATTGGGAGAGTCTTCTATCCCAATTGAAGGGTAATTTACATATTGATTATTAACATTTTATTTAAGTTGTAGTGTCTGATTGTACCAGCCGTTTATTATTATTTTCAGCGCACATGGCGAGGGCACGGCTGCGAGATCGCCATCAAGAAAATTTGCGCAAAAAGTTAGAAGTTTTAATTGCCGAACAAGGAGTTTCGAGAACAGAGAACGAACCTGAGGAAGAAGTTCATGGGTCCTCTGAAGAGGAGGGTATTGCAACAGTAACGAATGAAGAAAGTCAATCAGAGTACGTATTTTCGAATATATATGTTTTGTGTTTAAAATTATTTTGGGAACTGTAACTGATGGCTCTGTCTTGTGCGTTTTTAGTGACGAGCAAGAAGCTATTACCGCAGCCGACGATCTTCTGTCAGAGTCCTTTTGTGAATACGAATCGGGAGGATATTCTCCGAAGTATATACCATATTCTCAGCTTGAGCCAGGAACATTAGTCACTTTGGAAGAGGACGATAATCAGCGATTGGAGTATGCGAGAAATCAAGTGCTTAGCACTGGACGGAAGATTCAGAATGTGATGACGGCTGAGGAACAAGCGATGCACAGAGAAGCACGGAGGAACATGGGATCGGATGAAGCACAATTCAGTGTCGAATCGTCTTTGGAAGCACAAATTTACTTGTGGTCCGACAAATATAGACCTAGAAAGCCAAGATACTTCAATCGAGTACATACTGGCTTCGAATGGAACAAATACAATCAAACGCATTACGATATGGATAATCCACCCCCAAAAATTGTTCAAGGTTACAAGTTCAATATATTTTACCCTGATCTAATAGATAAAAACACAACGCCTGAATACTTCCTGGTAAGATAATTGTTTTAATTAATTTCACATGTATTTTCTTTAACATAGCAATTTGAAAATATCGCGTTGACAAAAATGTTTTTCATTTTCAGACACCTTGTGCCGACAATAAGGATTTCGCAATCTTAAGGTTCCATGCTGGACCGCCGTACGAAGACATTGCATTTAAGATCGTGAACCGCGAATGGGAGTATTCGTACAAACGTGGATTCAGGTGTCAGTTTCATAACAACATTTTTCAATTGTGGTTTCACTTCAAACGATACCGATACCGCCGATAATACCTCGGTATTATGTACATTATGTATTTTTGTCAATATATACTTTCTAGATATACGATAGATTTAATTTTTGTAACGATCGTTTCGTGCTGAACTAACGGTGTTTTTAAGAAAGTGCAAAGTTACGACAATTTACTTACCACGTGAAACGTACCCACATATGTTGCAAGTTGCAGCGACATACATATGCCGAAATCTTCATGCAAATACTAGCAGAACCGGCGTTTCACATTGCCGCCTGCATTGTTTGGCAATCAATTCGATAAGTTCAAAACGGAGCGTACAGAATTTCTGACGAAACATTTATCTATTAACGGGAAACCAATGAAACCAATTGAAACGAAATGATTAATAAATTATTTAATGTACATTTACATCGTAAATACGATTGTACAAGACTTAATGACACGCTTTAAAAAAAGCTTATAACATTACAAGACTCGTTATCGCATTAATTAACATATCTTTAATATGTACGTTTTTATCAGCATTTCTTATTTTGAACGATTCCGTGTCTAGACTAACAACATTTTAAGTACTTTAAGAAATGTATTCGTAATTGTCAACAAGATTTTTTATTATGAAAAAGATTTTATTATCTTATGAATACTTCACCTGGCCGCATTTTCTGTTTGGACATTAGTGAAACCATACGTTTTTGTTGTGTTTGCATTAGCAAAATTATTTGAAATCGAACTGATCGATCTGAAAGAATTTTTATCGAAGAAAAAGAAATGGTTCCATTCCATTCAAATCAATCCTTCCATTCAAAATATCAAACGGCGCGATGCAAGAGCGTAGCTACACGATTGTATCCGCGTGATGACGGGAGCGTACACAAACGGGGCTCGATATAGTTGTTTAATAGTAGTCGTCGGATCGATTTTCGTGGCCACCTGTATTCTTCACACAGTCGACCACAATGAGAAAGGTAAAAGCTATATGTAGCCAATGGCAAGGTAAACCGAAGCTCAGTGCACCGGGTGTTCCGCTGACAAAGGCCGTACACGTTTAAAATTGCGTTTCTTCCTCGAGCACCGCGTTCCGTTTAAATCGTCACGGTGATGTTCACCGATTGAAAGCTGCCGAACGGGTGTTATTCGAAAGAATTCGTGCGAATCGGTCGACAGAGAAATGTACTCTTTACCATTGTAAAAATTTCTGTAACATTTAAATTGTATCAGTGTGATTTAAAGAAAAAGATTCGTCCCTTGTCGAAGACTCACAGTTTCATCCGTTGTAATCGGCGTACTGCTGCTCGTATTTGTTTAAAACTGTACGAAAACGCATCGACGTCCTAAGAGTACGTTAGAAACCGTTATTTTCTGTTCGATCTTTCACGTAGAACGATAGCCGTTAACGATTGACAGTGAATTTAAAAAATAATTTCGACGACACGATGAACAATTCGAGGGAAGCTAAATTCAGTGAGTTGTCGACGAAGGATTCGAGTACCAATAGAAAATCCGATTGTTTATCGCGATAACCGCAAATGTTAGAGAACACGACGATCCTCGACAACGATCGATCGAAAGAACGATGAAACTTAAGCGGGTCCGATAGAAATAATAATTCTTTACTCCTCGTGTCGTTCGATGCGTCATAGATCCGACTTCCGGTGTGGATCTATCATGAAATTGTAAAGTGAAGTCCCGTTTGAAACGTGGAAATCGTCGAGAGTCACGTGAAATCGCGCCGCGCGGATATCGTTCTTCAAATTCGAAGTGACAGGATTTTGCAATCACGGCGACGATCATGAAGTGGAAGAAAGTCTCGACAGAGTTCCTGCCGGAGAAGACGTTTTTGGTGATCAAGGATGACCTGAACATTTTAGAGAGTAAGTAGATAATCTTAATTATTTAGCTGGACCAAGTTTCGAACCAAACGAACAAAAACAGAAATTAACCTTTCGGTAGAATCATTTGAGATTCGTGGCAGCTGTTACTTACACGGGAAACTTATGGGAGCTTGTAGCATTATTGTTTAATTTTTAATTTAATTTTTCCCCCAACTTTGAGGGCTATTTCACCCCTTCTCAAAACACGTGTCAAATATTTTTCAAAGAACTATAAGCTCCCATAAGTTTCATAAAAATTGGATTTTCGCATCTGAATGTGTTCCCGTGTTAGAGTTGCTTCCGCGTTTGTAAGTTCAGCATTCAAACTATGCTTGGCGTTAGGGCCGTTTTCGCAAGAAATAATTGTCCTGATCGATATCACGATCGACCGGCTGAGCTAAGGAGTCGTGTGTTCAATTCGTCGATTTAATCGACCGACCGAATTTCTTCGGTGGATAAATGTAGAATGGGTGAACATGGTTTAGAAAAGGAGAAGCAACGGGGAAAGTCGAAGACGCCGGACACCGGCACATGGCCGCCGAAAGTTAAACGCGGGGTGTCTCTCTACGGGGACCTGGAACGGCCAAAGACGGCGAATTTGGAGAAGCCGAGTGTTCTGGACCCGAAACTGGTCGACAAGTTGGACATGTCATTGCTGAGCAAAGAGCTGCTGAGTGATTCCATGACACGGTACCGACACACGAAAGCAATTAGTGGGGGAGTGTCGTCAAGGTATAGGGAAGACGTCACTGTCGGCGAACTGCAGCAACAACAACATAGGCCACCGTCAAACGGCGTCGCAGCGACGTGGAACAACAGTCTTGCAAACGGCTCGACGCGTTACAAGCGACGCAGCTTCGAACAGATCCTCGATTTGAGACTTGGCCTGACGGACGTGTCCGCAGAGTCTCCGAGAATGCAGAAACAGGCGAGGATCATCGGTCAGGACCTCGCTGCCCCGAAGAAGAGCGATAACAGAAAACTGGACGACAACAACAACAGGTTCGTGATAGCCAATAAGTACACTCTACCCTTTCACGTAGTCTCGAAATACCCATCTTCGATTTTTCTTGGTCACCCTCGCAAAGGAGAATCATCGATGTTGCAGCCTTGGCTGCGTTCGTTTGAATCGTTTACGTACCAGTTTTCTTCTGTGTATTTTTGAATTTGTTTCTTCAGGATCAACGGAGATCTTATTCTGTTTAATATGCACGATAAAAGTAATAATTTCACTCTCGCGTCAAGATTGTCGTTGTATTTAATAAACCTCGTAGCTTTAACGTGTACTTGTATGTGACGAATGTAAACGAGTTTGAAACGTAAAGATTGAAGCTGCAGTTGGAAAATTAAATCTCTTAAGTAACGAACAAGTTAAGATGAACAGACGCTTTTTAAATACGTGTTAAATAGAAATGGAACGAGCAGTCACAAAATTTGCTCTCTCTCGACGTTGCGGAAGAGAAGTTCAAGGCCGACGATACAGAACGATCTAGAGGTGTTCATGTCGTCGACGATGAAAGGAGCACCGGAACCGTGCAGAAGCTGCGGGAAACCGGATCAACCGGAGCGTTTCCACAGTCATCCTAAGGGCACGATTCAGAAGTCGAAGGACAGCCCGACGAATTCGAAGACGAAGACGCCGCTGCCGAAGACCGTCCAGAAACCTGTCGCCTTGAATTTTCGCAGCGACAAGAGCAAGAACAAAACCGAGGAATCGGCTCAGGAGACGAAACCGAAATCGCAAAGTCCTCGCGAACTCGGCGAAACCAGCGTCGGCAGACCTTCATCTGCGCCCACGAAGAAAGGACCAAGGACCATCACTTGTTACATCTGCGGACGCGAGTTTGGTACCGCCAGCTTTCCCATTCACGAACCCAGGTGTATGCAGGTAAGTCGTAACGATCGTGTAATATTTTAATATCTAATAGTTTCTTTATCTTCGCAATCGATACTTTGCCGCGATGAAGACAAGAGTCTCGTTAAACCTTGTTTCGAGCCTCTGATTTATTTACTCGGCCAATTTGCAACGGTTTTCATAGGTACGTGCTAGGATTTCTATAATGCGATCGATTTTTTGCGCGAGCTATGCCGGGTTACGATAATTTACTGTTCGGACTAAATAGGTAACGAGGGTAGTGAATAATTTAATGGATGCTTTCTTCTGCGGTTATAAATCAAACACGAGAAGCGAAATAGTCAACGGAACGAAAATAATAGTTCGCATAGGGCAGATCTAATTTTACGCTGAACTTGAACGGTGTTATTCATACACCTGATAGTATCGGTCACGATGCATGAATATTATTGAATTCTCTTGTCTGTAAGCATGTAACACATCAAGGTTCTCGTGGAATCGATGCGAGTGCATAGGCGGCGTATATACCTCTCTATCAGAAATTATTATATATGTATATCGACACCTCACGACAGACGTTATAGTTTAACACTATACCAGACGATCGGAGGAGCCATGTAGTTTTACAGGTAAGGCGTAGTTCGTATGCATTCGGTTCGATATACGACCTGAACTCTTGCACTTTTATGACATTGCTGTGTTTCGATCGCGATTGTTATGTTGTTTTATCTAGCATCGGTTTCCCCGAGCATTATTCCAGTATCGACCACCGGAAGATTAATATTTCAGCGAAGATTTTGATAAAAGTTTAATTACTATTATTATTAAATTATTCCTCGGAGTAATAAAGAAAATTTGCATTCGTACGCCCAGTTGAACTTCATCCAGTGATAATTGAATTCGATTTTTTAAATATAGTAAAGAATGTCGATAGCTAGAAAATATTCGGTTGTCCAGAAAGTTCGTGCCGATTTATTTTTATTTTTAATAAATATATACCACAATTTAAATGCGTCGAGTTGGAATCTTAAAATTTTTGGACAACCCAATAGTTTCGCCATTCCTCCCCGAATACATTAATTATTACCTGTCCAAGCGTCGATGTCTCCGAGATCCTCGAAAAGCGTCAGCTCCTGTAACGAAAGTGCTAATCAGCTTGCGTTCGCTGGATGCATTGTTCGCTGTAGTAATTTCATGATTGATGAATGTCCTTCCTGCAGAAATGGGAACGCGAAAATAATTCCTTACCTGCGAACCAAAGGCGCCCGACACCGAGAAGGCCCGACGTCGCGATCGATCATTCGGAATGGAACACAGCGGCCTGGGAAAAGAGTCAGGTACTATCACTTTAATGTCTCCAAAGTATCCGAGAACGGTCTAACACGTTTTTCAATTTTCTTTGAAACGTTTCATTTCGACTGTGCCAACGAATCGTTGCGCAACGATCAGATTCGCTGGTGTTGTATTTCCGTAATTGTCAGCACAAACGAATGTGTTTCGATCGGTCGGATGAGTCACTTCGATAAGTTCGTCGGAGATAAAAAGGAACTGTACATGATTGGCGATGATGTAACTTAATTGTCGAACGTCATGGGTGAATTCGGCTATGCACGTTGCACAATGGGTTGGAACGTACGCTTGTTCGTGAAAGCTCTATTAACACTTTACCGACCGGCGATTATTTCAGAATTTTTGTAAGGCCCATGATCCATGACTGAAAACTTTTTAATGGGTCTTTCAACGCTGACAGCAATTTTTATTGCGGATCAACAATGCATCCCCAATAATATTGTCTAATAATATTGTTACAAATTGGAATGTAAAAATAGAATTTTAAGCTTCACTTCGATACAGCGCGAATATTGAAAAGTCTACTAATAGGCTTCCGGTCGGTAAAGTGTTAAAATGACTCTATAAAAAGATCTGTTTCCTCGTTAAAATGTTTTACGAATCTCTCTAATCTTTTAAAAATATTACTATGCATGTTTATTCATTTATAGCTCGTTTTAACATGGTCGTATTAACTGCGAAATCATTAGCATATAATTAACATGTAGTTGGAATAATGGATGAATGTACGTATTGGATTGTCCGGAAAGTTCGTGCCGATTAATTTTGATTTTTAATAAATATATATCAAAACGAATCGATAAATAATCGATTCCCGATGAGTAAATCGACACGAACTTTTCGGACAAACCAATATTTAAAGGAAAGGAAGAAGACGTAAACTGCTATTATTTAAAACTATTGCAATAGCACCATATTTGAGAAATTGATAAAAATTTTACCGTAGCGAGGGCGAGTAACGCTAAAAAGAATTCCGTGTGCATAAAAGGAAAAAATCATATAGAATGAAAATATTCTAGGTCGGAAGAAGCGCCTTGACTTCGGGTGCAAAGGGTCAATAGGGAATCTTGAGAACCTAGGGCATTTAAGTAATGTTTGGTGGTTACTAATGAGTACGTTGCAGGAAATGCATCTGGGAGAACTTGGTAAATCTCGAATGTCTTTTTTTAATCTGGGTAATTGCGACTTAATCTTTCCTAGAGATTGCAAGTGCCTTCAAGGTTTCATAAACGTGGGTTTCTGTATTCTAAAGTTCGGATCGGATGCCGGTGCAAATTTATCGGTGAAAAACACGACAAGTTTGCTAAGGTCTGTGCAAGCATTAGCCGGCTGTGAAAGTAGAAAATTATACAACGTGTTTATTACAAAAGTAGAATTGCGCGAGCAATAAATTTCGTTTTAATTAAAAAAAGGAAGGGTGCGTGAATCGGGTGCGGGCCGTTAGAAGCTCACCCTTGCACGTTTGCATACGCGGGAATACGAATAGGGAATAATAAGTAGAAGCTTATGAGGTTTGTAGTTCCACGGGGAGAGGGAGGTAAAGAGTATGTCACGCACTATAATCCTCCAGCCCTATCGTGTTCAAGGTGCTGCCCCACATTTATCGCATACACTCGCTTTTGCAAGAGTGACGCTATGTTTGATCTAAAAACTGAGAGCCGCATTGCGACTCATTAAGTTCGACGTTAAAGACAAACTTGCTTGCCACCTTTATAGGCTTTATTGAACAGGGTATTCATCTTCGGCTGTCGGGGTGGAGCCGGTACATAGACACTATTGATTTAACACCAGAACTGCCGAGCAATCGAAACGACTGGCTCGTAAATCCTTATCAAATCCATTCCAGTTCACGTTCACCGGCTTCGCGAGAGTAAATTCGTTTAATAATTTCCGACACGGCACCGTAACGATTTCGTTAATAGAGAATCGATGAATGAGAAGAACGACTCTTTACTTTTCTACTATATAAGAGCTAACTGACAAATAACAAAACAGATTACAGATTACATATTTGTTTGGAAAATTTGTTCCTATACCAAATCACTTACCAGTTATTCGAAATTGTTATCTTAAATATCTTATTTGTAATATAAAAAATTACTAAAATTTATGTTCAAATATGAACTTAAAAATACACGGTCCATAGTATACTTAATTCCATCACGAAGTACTACAACTTCAGAGGAAAGAGACGAATCAAAATTGTATGTTTCTAGGCACAATTGCTCCCTTGTCCGAAATGCGGAAGAACGTTCCTGCCGGAGCGGCTGCCGATACACAAAAGAAGCTGCAAAGCCTCGCCCAGGGTAATGAAAAGCTGCAAAAGAAACTTGTGTACAGCGATGAAAATTTCTATTCGATCTACAGAATTCGGACACCGAAAAGTCGAACACTTCACTCCCGGAGAAACCTGTTAGCACATCGCGTCCAGGACCACCAACCGTCGCTTGTCAGAATTGCGGTCGAAACTTCGGCACGAAAAGCATCAAAATCCACGAGCCACAATGCATCAAGCGATCTCAGGTGGAGAACGTGAAACAATCGGCCCAACCTCGAAGGAAAGAATCACAGAGCCAGAGAAAACTAGAGACCGTCAGCATGCAAGAGCTTTCGATCAGCCCTGTGGGGGTGAGTCGTCTTAGAAAGAACGCTTACATTCTCCAGTTTGCCTGAGAAAAACTTCCCGATCGAGTGTCTAATTAATTGAATCATTGTAGTCCCCGATCGTTTGTGAGAGTCGAGGGATCGTTGAAATTTTATGCAATCATTTGGCATTGTCAATAAAAATTTGCTGTTTTTCTGTCTTCGGTGTTTTTGTCGAGCGGGGGGCTAAACGGCGGAAGACGATTGATTTTAGGATCAACAGAAGAGACTGGTCACTTGCTACATATGTGGCAGAGATTTCGGGTCGAGCAGCTTGGCCATTCACGAGCCGCAGTGCCTGAAAAAGTGGCACGTGGAGAACGAAAAACTGCCACCCGGTCAGAGAAGGAAAGAGCCACAGCGACCGGAAGTGATCTATACTCGTAAGTTCGATGGCTTTTTACGGTCTGAAGAAGCTGTATCCTTCTTTCTGTTTGTACCTTGATGATCCTGATAGTTTAACACTTTGACTGCCACGTAGCCCACATATGGATGACAAAATTATTTGTCCATGTTTAAAAATGAATTTTTAAGCTAATATATTCGTTGCACTCAATTTAGTTCATATCTGGAGACTATAAGAAGATTGAAGGATAACTATGTGTCAGACATTTTAAGTTTTCAATTGTTGCTGCATTAAATATATTACTTTGATTTTGTAGAATTTTTTAGGCTTTTGAAACTATAGCATACAAGAAGAATTTGTTGAGGTGAAAATAGTAAATAAGAATGTTGTCGTTTGGTTCTGAAGATTCGCTGCAACTTTTTAAGTTACCCCTTTGTTCGGAGCTATAGCTGATCCCAGCGAAGCGACTTAATTGATATTAAAGTTGAACAACCCCGATGATCGATTCCCCCGGAATAACTTGTTTGATACAGTTTTGATTTAGAACACCAATGAGATGCTCGCTTTTACGTTCCGTACCTTTTCGTATCTGAGCCGTAACAAATGAGTTAAATATTAGTCGCGTGGCACCGCGGTCAGCCGCTGAACTTAAGGTCACCGTGATTATATCGATCAGGGGGTGGCGGTGCTGCAAACCGGAAACGGCGGGACCGTGTTTTATCAAGTACCTAAAACAGTCTTTAATGCACTTTGTAGCAAGGAAAAAATCTGAAACTGTGGTGGAAACATACGATAACTCGATATTATTATTAATATTCAATGTTCATTCGAACTTTTTAAGCCTGACTTATAAACAGCGGAGCTTCATGTATGATAAAAAAATTTTATCCGAATTGTAACAAACTGTAGTGAAGTAGAAATTTAATTTCTATCTTAATATGTTTAATAGGTTGAAATTAGTATAATACTTTTTTCCTACTTTACATTACACCTACTCATTTCTGTTGTGAATGCATAAAATTCGCCGTTTACCAATTTATAAGGGTCGCTATTATATATTGCATTAAATATACAGTTACTTATATAGTTTTCCTTTATTTAAAAACATTTGTGCAAAATATATGATGTGATATATAAAATTAATTTAGGCAAAAGTATACTATATAAAGCGTTTAATTTATTCACAGGTGATCCAGAAACAGGAAATGCAGTGGTAGACGTGACGGCAATGGCCGAGGCCAGCTGGAAATCACACTTGAATCAATTGGTTCCCTGCAAGAATTGCGGAAGGACATTTAATCCTGATCGTGTAAGCGTTCACGAACGCAGTTGCAAGGGAAATCGCTAAAAATACATTGCTTAAAATAATTGTAACTGATCTAAAGAAAGAAATGATTTAAGTCTTTGTCGATCCACAGATTGGAAATTCTCGAATTACTTTACACGGTACATTATAAATCAATTCTTTCTTTAAGTCAACGGTAGGAGAGTCACGTTTCTAATGAAAATATTGTACACTTTAAGTATTTCAATACTCTATTGAATACTTTAAGGATAGGCGCGATTTTCTACTGATTTTAAGTAATGTAAATACGTCATACAATTTTCGTTGTGGTACTATGAAGATGCATTGCACGTACATTGAAAAGAAGATGTAATTATAATTGGTAATGTTTTTATTTCTGCTTTTAGGAAAGCAAGTAATTTCATTTGTTTCATTCTTTACAAACTTTTGATAATGTTTGTATCGAGCAGTTATGTAATCGTTTCATTGTCCTTGTTTCAATGCAACATTTATTGCACAGACCAAAAGTGTCCTTAATATTGAGTGTTATGCAAGAAAGCGCACAACCATTACTATTTTCATGGCGAGTATATAATTATTGTGCCGAATCATAAATCATTTCCATTTTACTTCTACGAGTAGAAAGTCTAAATTATTGCTAACTTACGAATTCCACCTATAAAGTATCTTTAAATGAATTAAATGTAAGACAGATGAAGCCGTTTATGACTCAACGCAATATAACATATCTTTTATACACATGTTTGCGTGTAATAGATATAGAATTGCGACTACTAAATAAGCGTAATATTTTGTATGAGTTCATTGTCGACTATCAGAAAATAAGACATTAATATGTAGCGATAAATGTGTCAGTTCCCAAAGTAACTCTTTCGTAATCATTCCATTTTATCATTTCTTTCATCCCTCCCCCTTGTTTTCTTTTTAACCTATAATCGTTAGATTTAATCTTTTTCCATTCGTAGTTGCATTTATAATTCAAACAATTATGATTAATAATAAAAAGCTAACAGCGAAAAATCAATCTTTTGATATCAGTAAAAGTGAAATCGATCAGGAAGTCTTAAATTCTAAGTCAAGAATTTCTTAGAGCTCTCTCGGATTTCTCTTTCTCGCTTAGTTAACCTAGCCTGTAATCTTTGCGCGTAGCATCCCTACAACCCTCGTTTTGGCGGGCTTTTACCCTTGCGCACTAGGTTCTCACGCATGTTCACCCTCGTTCGCGGGCTGTCGAGGCATCTCTACCACCAATCAGCGTTTAGCTGCAAACAGAGAAAAGATCAACCGACGAATCAACGTCCAATTGGAGGAGTCTATTTTTGCTATTGGTCGAGAAAGGAAGACTGGAATGAAAGCTGGAAGTAGATGCGAAAGCTTTCCGAAATGCGCTAGAATTCTGCATTGAAAACACGTTTGAATAGAAGTAGTAAAGTCTTTATTACATTTCGCGATATATCTTCGTTAAAAATTCATTTTGTGCATATCCTCCATCGCTTCAGCATCCCCACCCAAACCCGCTACAAATACGCACCATCGCGATCTACATGCCCGCGTAGAAATTAACGGATTGCGTTTAAAATCGCAAAGTCGCGTGAAAATGCGTGCGCACATTCGGCCACGTGGTAGGGATCATGAAATTCCAATTGGTCTTGTGCACGTCACGATATACACGCGACAAGGGGCGCCCTCTTCCGTGCACGAATCGTTCGTGCCTTTCACGAAACTCATTTTCTTTCCCAGGGAGTCCGCCATTGTTGGTGCACGTATATTTCTGACCAGGCCAACGGAAATCGGACAACATCCAAAATGGTATGTATGATCGTTCAAAAGTATTACGAACATATTGATCTGTACAATAAGTGGAGTGCAGAGGTGCAAATATTTTTGAAGCACCAGTGTCACCTGGGTTCGGGAAAATTGAAAACTGGCGGATTACTTTGGATTGCGCAACTCATTTCGAGGACGAATTTCGAGGCTCGTGACGGATTTATCGAAGCAAATATCTTTGACCGCTCTATGGATATTCCACCGAAACAATCCTGAGAATTATCCGTAGGAATGGCTCAGAGTTGTCAGTGCTCGATGCACAAATATGTTTCGTCTCCCGTTCGGAAAGCATTGTATCATGGGGCTCTGTCGTGCTCTTGATGCATGTCAGCATGCTCGTGAATCTTTGTGACAAAGTCGTTCTCGACGATCCTCTGTGCATTGGAAATGCTGCGGAGCTCATTCAACGATTTATTGTCGTACGGGGAACACGTTGAAATTATCTCGCACGATGCATATAGAAACCGAAGAAATCTTAAAGCTGTAGGCTCTAAGGAATTGTTCCAACGAGGAAACATATCGAAGTATAACACACTGATTTTGATAAAATTTTAGTACGATATGGTTTGTTGAAAGATATTTTACAAGTTTTTATCTGTAGTAGTCCATATCTAGAAGGTGAAAACAGCTCTCAAAGTCAATGGAAAAATCTATGTTTATATATCCCAGGAACTAGAGGGCGTAGAATAATTAACTTGTTTTTTTTTAATTTTGTGTTTTTGGTCGATAAATTGAATTGCTTAAAAAAATTTCCGAAAAAATTATTTGTTTAAACAGTATTTAAAAAATATAATTTTTTTCAATTTTTTGTTAATTGTTTATCCATTTAAATTGTGTAAAATCTATGGACCAAAATAGAGGATACATATTTTTGGGATGTTTTGTTTTTATTGTTTAACAATAGCTATAATACATCTAACATTTTTTCTCTCGTCGGAGATAGAACTATTCAGATTTATTTTACAATCGATAATGTAAATACTATGGTAGTTGAATTAGGTGTTTTGAAATAGTTAAATATTCACAATAAAGAAAAGAACAAAAAAATATTTATAACTTCTAGTAAAACTCTCTATTACCAATCTCCATTGTAATCGTTATGAATGGTTTTTACACCTATACCTTTTATACTCCATAGCATCAAAATGACATAAATCCCAAAATTCAACCAGCATATCTCTACAGAAATCCCTTACTCTGAGGCTTAGCACGGTGTGGTTGTGGCAATGATTATTAACTTGCCGTATTAATATGTACAAGATTTCCTTTGACTACTTTAGAAACAACTAACCTAACTACCATGATTTATATATTTTTAAAAACATTCAAATATTTCATTCGAAATTCCAAAAACATGTGGTCTGTATCTGTATAACAAATCTGTATAAACAATTAATAAGAAAAAAGGAAAGAGTTTTTTCTAACATATTGTGTAAATAATTTTTTCGAGCGACTAAATTTATCGTTCAAAAATACAGTTTAAAAATAAGTTAATTGCACCACATCCTCTAGTTCTCGAGATATATGAAAAGTATGAACTTTTTCGTTGATTTTGAGGGCTATTTTCATCTCCTAGATATAGATCATTGCAGATAAAAAAATACATATAAAATATTGTTCAATAAACTGTATAATATAAACATTCTATTAAAATCAGTGTGTTACATTTCGATATTACCTTTTAAGGTGACTGCTGAGCAGAGAAATGGAAAGCTGCTATTTCCTTTCATTCTAAATTCTAACATACATGCTTCCATAATATATATCAAGATTTGCGAAGCTTTACTTTCAATATGGTCAGTATCAAAATTTAAAAAATTTTTTTACATAAACAATATTTCAATTGAAAAATTTTCAACTTTACAACAATTTATATACTTGACTCAATAGAGAAAAAGAGCTACTTCAATATTAATTTTTCAACTTAGTAAATATCTTGATGATATTGTGTAAGATTTTCAATAATATATATTTCCATAATGTTCTTTGTATGATTTTATGTATTAACAAAATTTCTTTTATTTCAGGTGAACTTCACGGTGGACGAGATCCGTGCCATGATGGACAAAAAGAAGAATATCAGAAATATGTCCGTCATTGCGCACGTAGATCATGGCAAGTCAACTTTGACTGACTCCCTTGTGTCCAAGGCCGGTATTATCGCTGGTGCCAAAGCTGGAGAGACCAGATTCACGGATACGCGCAAAGATGAACAGGAACGTTGTATCACAATAAAATCCACGTAAGTTTAATTCTAATGTCTGTTCTAAGCAGGAATTTTTCTATGGCTAACAGACAACGTATCTTTACAGCGCCATTTCTATGTATTTTGCTCTTGAGGAAAAAGATTTAGTATTTATTACAAATCCTGACCAACACGATAAAGAGGAGAGAGGTTTCTTGATCAACTTGATCGATTCTCCTGGACACGTAGATTTTTCTAGTGAAGTAACAGCTGCTCTTCGTGTAACCGATGGAGCTCTTGTGGTTGTTGATTGTGTATCTGGTAAGCATTTTAAAACTAATATTTTTGCATTCCATAAAATCCCTTCCAGCATAAAAAGTGTTACTCTGTAGTGTATCAGCTGGTTTCTCTGGCTAATATACATGGACAGTGATGACTGTGCGCAAATGGAAGGAGATTAAAAGCAGATGTGTTTAAACGCTGTTAGTGGACCTCTATTCTTATGTCCTTGACCAACATGCTACGGCACAATTGTTACAAGAACACATACTTTTTTATTATCCATGTGGTTATGCTTATCAAGAGGGTTAATATTTTTATGTTTTTAAGGTGTCTGTGTACAAACTGAAACTGTACTGCGTCAGGCTATCGCTGAGCGTATCAAGCCTGTATTGTTTATGAATAAAATGGACAGAGCTCTGTTGGAACTTCAACTTGATAGTGAAGACCTTTATCAGACTTTCCAACGTATTGTTGAAAACGTTAACGTAATTATTGCCACATACTCCGATGATGATGGCCCTATGGGTGAAGTTAGAGTAAGTGAAGAATTTCGTTTCAATTTACGTGTTTATGCTTCTATTGTAATATTAATTGCTATTTGGTGTAAATAGGTAGATCCCAGCAAAGGATCCGTTGGTTTTGGTTCGGGTCTTCACGGTTGGGCGTTTACATTGAAACAATTCTCCGAAATGTACGCTGAGAAATTCAACATTGATGTAGTGAAACTAATGAACAGATTGTGGGGAGAATCGTTTTTCAACCCTAAAACAAAGAAATGGACTAAACAGAGGGAAGCTGACAACAAAAGATCTTTTTGCATGTATATTTTAGATCCAATTTACAAGGTATGTGCATTATAATGTATTGTTCATCCATTCATTAAACACTATGGTTTAAATAATTACCATGTCATTTTAATCAACAGGTATTTAATAGCATTATGAACTACAAAAAGGGAGAAGCAGACACTGTCCTGCAAAAATTAGGAATTGTTTTGAAACCAGAAGACAAAGATAAAGACGGAAAAGCTCTTTTAAAGGTAAGAATTGGTAATTTATTAATGACGTAATGACTACATCATTTGCATAGAAAACTATATAATGATGATCGTTCTAAAATTTCTGACACCTCTTCCGAATTTTCTTGTGGAGTACGTGAACAAATACTGATAACACGGAACAAAGATATTTATTTAATTTATAGTACATCACATATTTATAAACTTTTATTTCAATTTTAGGTTGTCATGAGAACATGGTTGCCAGCTGGAGAAGCTTTGCTTCAGATGATTGCTATTCATTTGCCATCTCCTGTTACTGCTCAAACGTACCGTATGGAAATGTTGTACGAAGGTCCCGTTGACGATGAAGCTGCTATTGGTATCAAGGTATTTTTTTCGACAAATACTTTCTCATTTTGTCCACTTCAGATTCTTACCACGTATGATGATCTTATCCACAGACCTGTACTGATATAAATGAAAGATACTAAATTTTATTTTATCTGATTACTATATTTAATTTAAATTAATTTCAACGTACCATCTATAAAATCTATATTGTATATACTTGTTTTACAGAATTGTGATCCAAATGGTCCACTCATGATGTACGTCTCCAAAATGGTACCGACCTCCGATAAAGGTCGTTTCTATGCTTTCGGTCGCGTGTTCTCCGGAAAAGTGAGCACTGGTATGAAAGCGCGTATCATGGGACCCAACTTCACACCAGGCAAAAAAGAAGATTTGTATGAAAAGGCCATTCAGCGTACAATTTTGATGATGGGTCGTTATGTTGAAGCGATTGAAGACGTACCTTCAGGTAAACTAACTTGCAAAGCATTTTTTTACAAAAAGTAACATCTTCTAGTAACTCATTTATGATGATTGTTCTCACAGACCTGTACTGAAACTTTTTGAGAGACAATAGAACGGCCAACTGACTTTGAAAATTAAACACACAGATGTGTTAACATTTTGTGGGTAATATATCAATAGTTCGTAACTTTTTACAGGTAATATTTGCGGTCTTGTTGGAGTTGACCAGTTCTTGGTAAAGACTGGTACTATTACTACGTACAAAGAAGCACACAACATGAAAGTCATGAAGTTCTCGGTCTCGCCAGTCGTGCGTGTTGCTGTTGAGCCCAAGAATCCGGCCGATTTACCGAAGTTGGCTGAAGGTATGTTTACAAAAATTTTCCTAATTGAAATTTCTTTTCTAATGATGAAACTACACATATAGAGCATTGGGTTATGAGAAACCATGATTTTATGTGGAATCTGAAAAGAATCATTTTTAGTTCTACTTAATGAATGATTTGAATCTGGATGAATAATGGAACATTTGTCTTTTGTTCAGGTCTTAAACGTTTGGCAAAATCTGATCCTATGGTGCAATGTATCATTGAAGAATCTGGAGAATATATTATTGCTGGCGCCGGTGAACTTCATCTTGAAATCTGTTTGAAAGATTTGGAAGAGGATCACGCTTGCGTACCCATTAAGAAGTCGGACCCCGTTGTCTCTTATAGAGAAACCATTTTGGAACAATCGAATCAAATGTGTCTTTCGAAATCGCCCAACAAGCACAATCGTCTATTCATGATGGCGTGTCCCATGCCCGATGGACTTCCCGAAGATATCGATACTGTAGGTTTCACTAATATAGACATGCATAATTAATGTGTGACTTTATTTACTTATTATTTGTAATCGTCACAGGGCGGAGTGAACCCGAAGGATGACTTCAAAGTACGTGCTCGTTACTTGAGTGAGAAATATGATTACGATTTAATTGAAGCTAGAAAGATCTGGTGCTTCGGACCTGATGGAACTGGACCTAACATCATCGTCGATTGTTCGAAGGGAGTACAATATCTAAATGAAATCAAGGACTCTGTTATTGCTGGATTCCAATGGGCCACAAAAGAGGTGTGCATTATATTAAAATTAATAATTCTTATAAAATATATTTTTTAGAAAATTATAACGGTTTAAATATTCATTGAATTATAGGGCGTTCTTTCGGAAGAAAATTTGAGAGGTGTTCGTTTCAACATTTACGATGTAACATTACACGCTGACGCTATTCACAGAGGTGGTGGTCAAATTATACCTACCACAAGACGTTGCCTTTATGCTTGTCTACTCACTGCCTCTCCTCGTCTCATGGAACCGGTTTACTTGTGTGAAATTCAGGTAAATTCAAACTTTTCATTTGACTATCTCATATAGACTGATCCAATAATGTTTGTTAATGATTCAATTGAAATGAGGGTTTAATTGAAAATGGTTATTTCAGTGTCCAGAGGTTGCTATTGGTGGTATTTATGGTGTGCTCAATCGCAGAAGAGGTCACGTAATCGAAGAACAACAAGTTGTTGGTACACCCATGTTTATAGTTAAGGCATATCTTCCAGTAAATGAGTCATTTGGCTTCACTGCCGACTTGCGTTCTTATACCGGAGGACAAGCTTTCCCACAATGTGTATACGACCATTGGCAAATCTTCCCTGGAAACCCAATGGAGCTTAACTCCAGACCGTATCAAATTGTGCAGGTAAATATTATTTTGAAAAATAGTTCGCATGTAGCGATACAAATCCACCCACGATCATAACTAATGGTAATAGATACGAATACATTGCCATTTTTAATCTCGTGGAAGAGAAACTGTTTTTTAGTTTTGGTAGTCCAGTAATATGTTCTGGTTTGCCTGAATAGGGAAACATACAAATGTATCCCTTCCTTTTATCATTAAATTTGATTTTTTATCGCTAATTTAAAACTTTTTTTTCTTGTAGGAAACACGTAAGAGGAAAGGGTTGAAAGAAGGTCTCCCAGACTTGAACGCATACCTTGACAAATTGTAACCATAGATTCGCGCACCATATTTAAATATCTATTTAAATATTGTAATTCAATTAATGTCGCTCGAACCGTATACAACTGCATCGGTTTATTATGAACTTTACTTTGCGCAAAGAACCGTGAAGAAAACACACGATTATGAATATGGAAAAGGAAGATAATAAATTGTAATTATAATGAAAACTGCGTGTGCTAGCGCAGGGAGGAATATTTTGTACATTTATTTAACTAAGCATCGCCACATTATTGACATCGAAGTGGCTTTACGTTTTTAGCATATCAACATCAGATAAAGACTCAATTGTTACTTTTATTATGGCAACACTTTGCCAATTTATATAAATGCAGAAAGGATGAAAGATTATAATCTTTTACATTGCTTTTTTAAATTAAAAGTAGCTTTACTTTTTGTTAATATTCTCACACCATGGACGAATTTCGAAGTTATTGATAACATTAAAGAAGATCACAGCAATGTACTCATATTGGAAAAAATCTGAAGAAATTAAAGATGAATTTGAGAAACAGGAAGCATTTATTGAATTATTTTCTTAGAAACACCCAATAACTACTAGATAATTTATACGGAAAGTGTATAAGATATTTGAAACATACAGTGTACACATTTCTTTCAAATAACAAAATTTTGTATTATGCATACAACTTCACACATACGCAGACTACAATTAAATAATTTCAATGTACCAAATTTATCTGCGAATATATTTCGTTTTCTTATTACCATGGAGTTTTTGTACACATTACAAGACATAATTAAAATACACTTTGATTTATCATTAGTGATTTAGTAAATACGTCATTGGAACAGAGTTAGGTTCTTGATTTAAACAATATATCAAAATTGTTAGAATTATGTACCTAAGAAATTAACCCTCTTATATTTATTTTAAAGATCTTATAAATTAAAATTTTATTTACAAAACGCGTGACAATGATCAATTTCGTGCAAAAATTTACACGGGATCGATTGCATTCTTGTATATTCCAGCCAATGATTGAGCTGCTAAAAGTATAATGTCCCGTTTAGCGACACCGGTAATTACATGGTGCCATTCATTATGAGAAACCTTTAAAAAACAGATCATGTATATTATGAAAAGAATCAGCTGAATTTTCTATATTATTAAAAAATTTTAAAACAAACCCGTAAGTCATTTGCTATCAAACTATCAATGGTAACTGCTAGTCCAGAATCTGTAGGATAATCTGCAGGCGTGGCTTTTTGTGCCATCATCACCATTTCAGTCGATACTGGTGTCATTTGCGTGAACGTATGAAGTTTGACATTACGCTTAGGATCATCTAGCAGTACCACTGCTAAATCAAACCATTTATCTTCGGTAACTTCTAGTAAAAAATTTTCCACGGCAACTATCGGTATGTCTTTCGGAATGGACGGAACATTTCGTGCGAAATTAATTTTTGCTTCTGCTCCTTTTACACCAGCTTCAAATCCAACTGGTTGTGCAGCAATGTTTAAACTTTCAATTGCAACTCCTCTAAAAAATGATTATATATTTTAGTAGTGATATTGCAATTGATAGCATAGTTGCAATACTTTAACAAATATTTTATTTATATTTATTACTCACGTAACTGTTGCCTTCCCAAACACTGTCTGAAAAGCTTGACGTACAGAACTTATCTTTACATCTTTGTCAGATGCAACTATGATCTCTACATCACCACCAGAATCTGAAACGTATATTTTGAACAGGGCCCGCATGTATGACTGTGCATTAACTAACATATTGCACAACCACTAAAAAATTGTTAACATTCATACACAAATAGTACAAAATGTACAGTTCACTCTTTCTTAAGTTTTTATCTTCAAAGTAATAATTATAATTTTAGTGGAACACTTTGTTACAGAGCAATTTCCACATGTACTGTCATTTGTGTCACAAGATTATCATTATTGTCTACATTTACATAACAAATTAAAAAATTTATTTGCTTTCACTTTTGCACACAAACTCATTTTTTATACATGAAACTGTACCAGAGTTAGACGTACACAAATAAGCACAGTTTGAGAGAGTTTATGAATAAACACAAATACAACATTTATTGTAAAAAAATTCTTTAACTTTCCGTATCTTAATTGACAGTTCAGATACAGTACAGTACAGTTCACTGAATTAGGTTTGGCTAGCAGTTTGTCCAAAAATAACATAGTGCATATATACATCCCATCAGTTATGATGCAATAACATAATTATGTAGATGCTGACACGCATTCAAAGTAAAAATTCCACATGCAAAGTGTTAGTAGTTTCAATGAATTTATGCATAGAGAAAATTTAGATATTTTTTACTTGCATGACAGATTAGTAACATTCTTACTTACAAATGAACTCACGCATCTGAGGGTCTAATGTTGTGATCATAGTGTTAACGCTGTTCTTTGCCTTCTCAGCAACTTTGCTTAAAACATTGCTGTTCACTACTGTTTCTTTCACCCAAGAGAACAGACTGCCGCCAATCATTCCTAAATCTTGTATCGGGCTCTCTGTTTGCGGTGCATTTTGTACATTTTGTTGTGGCGGAGTTGGGACTTGAACCGTAGTTACTTGTTGACTTTCCTGCTGCAAAGGCTTAGGCGGAGCATTTAAGACCGATTTAGAAGGTTCTTGTTTATTTTGTATAAGGTTCTCCGATAATGTTGTCCCAGAATTTGAAACAAAGCTTGGTAAAGCACAAGGTGGTGCTACATTTGATAATAAATTTCCTGTAGATGCTGATATGCTTATTGGCATCAACAAGGATGTAGATGATGACAAGCTGCTGAAGGAATCTGAAAATTATGGTGTTTGCTATATACAAAAATTAAATACGTTATCAATAAATCTTTACAATGACAAATTTAAATATTTTCAACAGAATGATTTCCATGCTTGTAGAATAGACAGTAATGGTGCATTTCTTAAATTGCATTTCCCGAATAAATTTAATGTAAATTAATTGCGAAATCTTGAATATATTATGGAATATGTTCCCGAATATATTTCTTGTTGCGTTCTTTGCATCCTGCACATTTTGTTTATCTTTACAATATTTTAATTCTGAGTGTAAATTCTTATTCAGTGCATATTAAATTTCAACAAATTATTAATGAAAACCCGAACATTTTATATACCAAAGTATTTGACAGATACGCAAGTGTTTATGTTTTGCCTTTTGCCTTCAGTTTTACCTGTCTTTACGATTTCTCCAGATGTAGAAGACTCATCAGTCTTTCTTTCAACAAATTCGAACGTGGATTCCCCATTGGAATCGTCGGTCATTGCTGATTAACTTATCAAAATTTTGCACGCAAGAAATCCGAAATCTATATTGTAAATTTTCTATATGCAATTATGTGAACGCAAGAGATTGTAAGTATCTCGACATAAGCTAACTTCGTGACGTATAGCATTGTCTGAAGGTAGGAAGCAATAGTGACACGTAGATCAGTTTTATTGTTTATTCAGTTAATCTTTATATTTCTCCCCACGATTGGTAAAAAACAGATAGTATTATGTAAAAATGTAATACATTAAATGTAACAAAATATTGTTATCATAAATATTTTAATAAGAAATTTAGTGTATTTTTTTATTAATATCTAGTTTATATTTTTTACAGTATTAATTTATGTAAATGTATAGTATAAAAGGGAAATGAAGAAATAAGAGCATATTTATTTAACACAGAATGTATTTATTAAATGAAAATCCATTTAGCTGTCATATCATTCATTCAACTTCAAATACACCATGTAGATACGCAACTCCATCTGCACATGTGAAAACATCTGATGACGTGGGGATAGGGTTATACATTGAAAATAATGTGTTCTCCCTCATTTCGAATAATTTGCGTTTATATAGTGGAAGAGGAACACCAAGCAAAATAATATTGCGCCGAGAAAGTTGCAGAAAACAGCCAGTTGCACGTCTGTGATCATCTAAAATGTTATAGAAATAACCTAGCGGTTTATGTTTTTCGTCCAACAACACAAAACTTAAGAATCAATAAAGAGTTCGAAATACTTTAAAAATAAACTAATGAAAAATATGTAGTTATTACCTTTATAAACAATATCACAGTATACTGCACAAATTAGTAAAAGAAAGACGTGTTTCTAGCACGTTCTGTATAGAAGCCGAATGACAATCTGTCACGAAGCCTCTTCACTATTAGCAAAGACTTCTAGAAACTTTTATACTTCTTCCAAACGGAATGAATTAAAGAGAAAAAATCTTACACTTCAGAAGGTACGTATCTACTTGAAATATATTATTTAAAAGAAATATATACTAATTCTAACAGTTTTAATTTCTAATGGATAATTTGGTGTTCTAGTAAACAAGAAATGTAACTAAAAGTTTACATGAAATGTAACCAAAATTCTAGTAAATTAAATTTTAATTGGTTCATTAAAAACTACTCGAGTTATATTTTTTAAATGAAGGTTTAATAAATGTTTTATTTTATAAATTCATTAGTATTAGCTTTGTTGTCAGATTCTGCATAAATGTTTTATTTGTAAAAATAAAAGGTGTTTGTAAGAATTATCCCTATAAGTAATGCATATCTGATTGGTTGTTAGACACACGTAATTTTGTTATTGGTCAAAATGAAAATATTAACCAATAAGATTGTACAACAGACAAGTGCTCTACTTGCCCCTATATTATCTCACAGGTTTTTTTTCAAGTCTACATAATTTTTACAGCATTTTCCCTCCATTTCTAAATGTATACAAATTCTGTAGAAATATTACACAAAGTAAGTGTTTGTAACTGATGATATTTAATTTGTACAATACATTGTATAAACAAAATTTTTTAACATCCTAACTTTGGTACATATATGTAACAAAATTTTTCAGCTTTATCTAATAACCTCTACAGTGTTCTAAAATTACTGTACAAGTGACGGAGGTCTTCCTTTTTGTATAGTAGAATTTAAACAAACTTAAAATGTTCGAAGCACATAGCATTGACGCCGAACACAAGGACTTGATTCATGATATTGCTTACGATTTTTACGGGCAACGAATGGCAACATGCTCCAGTGATCAATTTGTGAAGGTAAGAAGTTTATAATTGATGCGCATATGTTATTATGTAGATTTGAATGTATCATACTACGTAGATTTGTTGTTGTAGTCATGTGTGAAGATTATCGAATTTACATAGGTATGGGATGAAGATGAACATGGAAATTGGCGCCTGACCGCGTCTTGGAAAGCCCACAGTGGTTCTGTATGGAAAGTTACTTGGGCACATCCAGAGTTTGGCCAAGTACTTGCAACATGTTCCTTCGACAGGACAGCTGCTGTGTGGGAAGAAATAGGTATTGCTTTATTCGATTATACACACTTTGTAGAATGTTCTTTAACTATTTATAATATAATATTCAGTTAGATTGATTCTGTTAGATTTCTGAACAGTCTAACAAATACTTATATTATTGATTTCAAACATTGATTTTTGAAACATACAGACATGCAATAGATAAATTTTCTTCTAACCAATTATGAGCTACAAAAAAATTCTAATCTCTGCAGTGGGTTCATATAGTAGTACATAATGATGCGATGATGTGACCTAAATAGTTGCATTTTGTTGTGCTGTAATTAATTATTTTCTAACTATATGGGTTGTCAATAGTTGGGGAAGGATCAGGTCCAGGAGAGCGTGGCATGAGGCATTGGGTCAGAAGGACAAACTTAGTGGATTCCAGAAAATCAGTCACAGATGTAAAATTTGCACCTAAATCCCTTGGTCTTTTATTAGCTACTTGCAGCGAAGATGGAGTAATCAGAATATACGAAGCACCTGATGTAATGAATTTGAGTCAGTGGACACTACAGCATGACATCAGCTGCAAGCTTCAATGTAGTTGTCTTTCATGGAATCCATCTCTGTCAAGGTAAAGAATTGAGGAAGCCTTATTGAAATTATGTTTTGTAATCATTCAAATTATTACTAATTAATGTGTATATTAGGTTACATCCTCCAATGATAGCAGTTGGAAGTGATGATGCGAATCAATCGTCAGGAGGAAAAGTGTTCATATATGAATATTCTGAGAGTAGTAGAAGATGGGCGAAAACAGAAACGTTATCTATAGTTGACCCTGTTCATGACATCGCGTTTGCCCCAAATTTAGGTAGAAGTTTTCATACGTTAGCTGTTGCCACGAAAGATGTTCGAATAATTACATTGAAGCCTTTATTGTAAGTATGAGTATACACTAGCAGTGCGTGAGAATCGAAAATGGCGGGTCAGACGGGACGAGAATTTTATTTCAGATCGAGTCGAGTTCTTAAATGTTTTGGGAACTTGAAATTTTCGACAACTCTTCTTGTTTCGACTCGATGCTTTCCCGATTAATCTCGACCATCGGGAACCCGACATTTTCGGATTTTCGTACACTCCTAGTAAACAATGAACAAAAGTATCAAATGTATGAGAGTTTATAAGAAATTATTCATTATACAGGGAGAGTGTACAAAGTGGAGCACCACGTTTTGAAATCACAACTGCAGCACAATTTTTTGATCACGATTTTACTGTATGGCGTGTATGTTGGAATATTATGGGAACTATTTTGGCAAGTTCAGGAGATGATGGTTGCGTTCGGTTATGGAAGGACAATTATATTAATAACTGGAAGTGTGTTGCTGTCTTGAAAGGTGATGGCACTTCTGCTCAGAGCGCTGAAACCCCTACAGCAGCAACGCCACCTAATCATTCAGCAGGAACGCAACAAACACCTTCAACAACAAGGTACTACAAATTGGGTTCCATCAGTCATCCAAACCAAGTGCCTTGGCATTAAAGGGAATGATTTCATTTTTACAACAATTAATGGCTTTACACTCTTTATTATTTCATATAACTGTAAATCGTTTGAATGAAGACTATTGAATTTATGTTTATATAATAAAGATAGTGATTGTTCTTATTTTGTAACAAATTTATGATTCTATTAGCACTAAGTCGGTTTATATCTATTATCAGTTTGTAGTAATGCACTTTTCTATTGATTTATATCTTTTTGTTAAATAATGTAGGTGTAAATTGTATATATTTGTAATAAATTTTTTTAACAATTTTGATGAAGCAACATACGTATATATCATTAATGAATTTTTATCTTGAGACGAATCAGATAGTGTCAGAAAAGAATAGTTTGAGATGATTAATTAAAAGTGCATAATATTTCGTATCATTAAGTGAATAATATATATTTTCACATAGCATCCGTTTGTAATATATTTTTTAATTAATAAATACAGTTTTATATTGTAGTGCACCCTTCTATTTTATCCTATCACTAAATAAATATAGCTGACCAGTAGAATATTTGTGACGTAGACATAATTAATTATTTAATTAATTGTCGTTTAAATTTCAGAGCAGTAACTGTAGCGACAGTCACTGCAGAAAAGCCTACAGTTACAGTAATGTTCATCAATAAATGGCAAGCACCTGTTACAAAGGGTCGATTCAGTAAATCCGTTTGGTTAGGAAATCCCAGTGAAGCAACACCACCGCCACCCCCAATATTAGAGTGTCCAAAGGCAAAAAAATAACTATAACTTGTTAACTCAGTTTTTAAACTTAACACTTATGCTTGATAAATTTACAGATGTAGGATAATTTTTTATGCATTTATTAGTACTATTTATTTTAATGTACTTACCGCGTTTATGTAATCAATAGTAATAGTTGATACATCAGTCATTATAAGTATAAGTTTAAAGAACAATAAGCACAGTATTGTTATCTTGTATAGATTTGTACTTAATTTAAATTAACATTATTTTACTCGTAATTTTATACGTTTTATTCCTTTCTAATCTGTATTATATTTTAAATAAAATATTAATGCAGTAAAGTTTTAAACGACGAATACTTTATCCTTATAACTATATTCCGGAAATGTATGGGCTGTATGTAACGTATGGTTTATATGGAATTACAAGTTGAATGTTAAAAAATTGAGCACTGCATTTACGTTATTTTTACCGTGTACGAATTAAGAAATTTATTGTTAAATAATACTAAAGTATTTTGACAATAAACATAAATTTATATTAGAAAATTGTAACTTTTAATTGCATACATGACTAGCGTAGTAGTTCCGGGTGTTCCCTCGAAACGAAAGTCGTTTTTAGCGTGTCGGTGTTTCAAGATAGTTAAAACTTAAATAATATAGTTCTATTTTACGCGGTTGTGTGAAATTTGTGCTCCTTAATATTTTATTAATCATGAAACGTGTCTTTGAACCAACAAGGAAGAGTATGCTGGACGTTGTGAAAACGAATCTCAGTGCGGCTAGAAAGGTCAGAACAATTTAAGTTAATTCCTTTTTATACATCACGTATTTCTAATTCTATATGCAAAATGTAAACTGTAATTCAATATTTTGACTAATTTCCATGTAATGAAACGATTCGATCTTTTTCATCGAATTAATTATTTATTTTTTACAAAAGTAACCGTTACGGTCTTTGTCTCGCGCGCATCACAGTCTGCGCATTTCGTTTCGATGTACCAAGGCGCGGCAATTTCAAAATACTTATCTTTCCGTTCGTTGATATTAGTTTATAAAAATGGATCTGTTATAATTAAGTAACAGAAAATTCCTCATTTATAGAATTCATATATAACCCGTGCCGTTTATATCGGCAAATATATTGGGTCGTACAAAAGTTTGGCAGAGGTAATTGTAAAATACAAAACGAAAAAATTTGTTACTTACAAAATTTTTAGAACTTAAATTTTCAGAGAATGGAATCTACCATTAACTTTTTGAAGGAAGATGTTCCAGATGTTCTTATAAGTGGAATGTTTCTTATATACCCTCAACATTACATTCATTTGCTCGAGGTATCTCTTGAAAATTAAGATAGTACTTAGAGAAACATCGACCACGACATAAAACATAAACAATAAATTTTATAGGCACCGGAAGACATTATTTACAAACATTTAAAAGCTTTCTACGAGAAACAAACCGAAGGTTGTAACCTCGAGAGATCAATTTGTCTTCCATTCTATCATCATGTCTATCAAGTAAACATTCCTGTGAAACTATCGATAAAAATGTAATGCAGTGATTAATCTTGTGGTGTTCAGAGATTCTTCACAGATTGGTTCCATATGTACACTATCCCTCCCACGTTGCTAGAAAACCTGGAATCGCATGAATTATCAGAAATTAAGGCACAGGTGTCGAATCTTTTAACAAAAATCTACGTACTCTGTTACAAAATATCGAGTACAATCCATGATCAAGTAAGTCATGCTACAATTGCGAAACGTACAAATCTCGTTAATTACTTACTCTACCTTTGCAATAAATAATGGCAGGATTAGAAAATGGTGGGGATAACTATGCAACTATTATTCGTGCTGTATAAGAAGTCCCGCGAAAGAAACGCGCGGCTGATTGGTCATTTTCGGCGCCAGCTATTTCATTGGCTAATGCGGTCACGCCTACTATGCAACGTGTGACGTCAGATCCTTACCGTTGCGACTGCGCGTGCGTAAATTCGAAATTCGTTACAAACTGTATCCCTTCCATTCCTCCGGTAAGGTAGCAGTAGAGGGGGAACCATGTAGAGGCGTGTCCTCTTCGACACGCCCCCTTTACACAGCCTCCGCCCCCTTACTATCGTTCGCAAGGGATTTTACGAAGCATGGGCTATGGTGGGGGAAATTTCGCTTTTCATAAGCTTGCGAACCACGGATAGCGCTGGTAGTAATTATTGTTGGCCTTTTTTTGAAGTTACGATGCAATTTTCATTGGCCAACGATTAGAATTGCGGCTTTCTTTTTAGGGGTCGGTTGCGGCCATACGAATAATCTAAAATCCAAGTCGTTGACTATTAATAACGATGCTTTTTTGAAAGGCAGTTGCAATGCCGGAAGTTGTCCGGAATGTGCAGTACAAGGTTGCAAGGGACTTCCCGGAGAGCACAGTGGTAGAATACTTGTTGAACGCAAACACCACGGTGTTGATGAGCGTCGAGGAATATTTGAAGACGTACTCGTCGGTGCCATTCGTTAATTTGTATCGAGGTAATAATCTTCTCGCGAAACAGAAAAGTACAAGGGCCGGAAATGGTTGTATCGATACGTTGAATAAAAACGATTATTTATTTCAGAGTATTTACAATATCAAAAAAACATCTCCTTTTATGGGGTACATGAAATTTGTGTCAGATATCGCTAAACTAATTACATATACAAATTTCATTCAAACGGTTTTTGTTTTTGTTTCGTGACATATTTTCTTCCTTTTCATTCGCGAAAGCAGCTGGTCAGACTCGTTCGTTAAGATGTACAGGCTATACATGTACGCAGTAAGATGTACGGCAGTAAGATGTACGGCAGTAAGATGCACGGCAGTAAGATGTACGGTGCTTCCATGTTTTAATCTAAAAGAGTTTTCTTCTGCTCTTACCCTTGGCTACTCTAAGATACATTAGTAACGAAGCGAATGGTGTGCAAAACGTTGGTCGGTACGGAAAATGTTGTGGTCGTCTCACTGATCGAAAGAACTCTTTCATTATAGTCGGCCTGAACGAAACGTTAGCATTCTCTTCTTCGAACAATTTGGGGAACCTTTTTAAGTTTTGAGTTCTCTAAATAGAATGATTCCTAGTTTTTGAACACTGGGCTTTAAAGCTTCTCAGGCACACATGCAATCGCTTTTACTATTTAGAAACATGTGCATCCAACGTTCACACCTCTCGAGTACACATTTTCTCCATTTAAGTACACGTATACTCAAATATATGTGCACTTAACTATGCAGTTTTACTATTTAGAATCATGTGCACTCAACATTCAAATCTCTCGAGTGCGCACGCTCTCAATGTAAGTACACGTGTACTCAAGTACATGTACACTCAACGTTCAAATCTCTCGAGTGCACACGCTCTCAATTTAAGTACACGTGTACTCAAGTACATGTGCACTCAACGTTCAAAT
>CM052097.1:17493765-17507631 GCA_028453745.1 Agapostemon virescens | reverse complement strand
GTGTCCGAATATTTTTGCGACGATAAATTTCGACATAATTTAGTTCACTGTTTGTTATTAAGAAACGTATGTGCAACAAACAAATAAAATTTATGATGAATGGTCTGTCATATTATAAAACAATAATTCCAAATTTACTGTTGCAAACGATCGAAACTAGCAACAATTTTTTGAATAGCACAATGTTCGAATATTAATAAGAGTCACTGTATTTCCTTTCTAGGATCACGGAAATCGCATGGATGGTTCTAATTATTTCTACATAATAGAACCTGTCAGTTTTGAAAGCACAAAAGGGAACGGTTCCGGGTCCGAGCTAGTATTCAATGAATTAGGAATCAACGAACCGGTGATTTGCTGAGGTATGATGTCCGGGTTTTTCTCATCGTTTTCACTTATGTCGCCGCTGCTCTCGAGCTTCCTGAAGGGACTGCTCGGATGTTTTTCGTCGGAAAGTAGACTGCTTGCCTCACGGAACCTCAGCTCTCGCTGGATCGGCATCGTTTTCGTTTGTTTGCCGTGGTCCTCCATCTGCGACTTGCTCTGCTCGTCGACCTGCGTGTGCTGAATTTTTAGCACTACCATCACGATCACGGCGACGATGACCAACGCGGTCACCACGCCAATCGTCACGCTCAGCATCGGCATCAGTCGAAAATTCTGTCTCGGTCGCTCTGGAATCATACCACGACAGGATAAATCTTCGTACGATCCTCTGAAGTATTTGCATAAAACGTTCTAGGATATTCTCGATTTCTGGTTCGCACTGTAAATTCGCTAATTGCCTTCCATTCTTAACGTCTCGTTTCAAAGAAATGCTGAGACACTTCCACATGCGTGTGCATACAGTATCATCAAGTATGTTCAAGTACGTTCATTGTCGGTTGCCATTAGACTATGCGCAACTCCCTTTTAAAATTATTTAACAACGTTCCACCCATTGAAAATTGAAACGTGGTCACTCAGAGAGTTGTTTGATAATCTATATTTTTTCAATCCTTACTAAACTACCTTAAAAATTTAATTTGCAGCTCTCCTTTAAACATACTCAACAAATCTCATCGTATTTATAATTTCCTTCGATTTATAATAATTTAATTTAATTTGAGAGAACCAGCTCTCCCGGTTGTGCCACGTTTCGTGTACAGAAAACGTTGACGGGAATGTTTGAAAATTTACCAATTTTTTTCCTCTCTCGGTTCTTTTAAAGTTATTCAATTTTTTAAATAAAATAGGAACGGAACGTTCGTTCCTCACTCGTAGTGAGTGTTAACCCTTTGCACTCGAACGGTGACTCTCAGGCGCCACTGGAAATAGCTGCTCCACTGCTTAAAATAATCTTTATATCGCTATGCTTGTGTCAAAGAAATTCGTAAAAATTTAATCGTTGCAAGGACGACTAGTAGTAAATAAATTCGTATGCATAAGATAAAATATATTGTGTAGATTGAAAATATTCTAGATCAGGAAAAATGCCTTGGGGTTAGAGTTACAACATTTTCGAGTGCAAAGGGTTAACAACCATTGTACAGCACGTTTTAGATTTCTTATGGACAGCGGTTTCAGACCTAAAGCAATGGGTATTTTAACCCTTAGCACTCCGATGGCTCCTCTGAGGCGACACTGCAACTTGTCGGACTATTATTCAAAATAATTTGTACATTACAAATATTTGTAATTAAGCAGTTGATAAAAATTGAAGTGTTGCTGTACGATTAACAGTAACAAATTTGACATGATTGCAATTATTCTAGGACAGAAAAATATTTCGAGTTAGGAATTAAAATTGCTTGGAATGCAAAGGGTTAAAGAACATTAAACCGCGAAGGGGTACAAAACGATAAATAATTCCCGGCGATTTCTTCCGAAAACTATGTCACTGAAATGAAATATTTTTCTAATATGCCGTCTTATCTATATTGCCATCGTGCGTCGGCAGTTTCAACTCACCGGACTCCGACGTTAATTGTTTTTCGGGTAGCCTAAGGGTGCCGGCCTGGACTACCATCGCCTCGCTGCGTCCTTTAACGTTGTAGGCGTAGATGCAGGCTTGGTAGAGCGCTCCCGGATCCAGATTGTTGACGGTGAAGCTCGGCAGGAAAGCTGTTAGGTTTGCCTTCAGCTCCTGGCTGTTGCTCTCCCGGACCTCCATAAGGAAGGACTGCGACAGACCGCCGTTGAACCCCGGCGCGCAGCTCACCGAGAACGAGTTCGTCGATGTGTTCGAGGTGGTGCAATTGTGAACCATATCCGGTCGACCTGGCCGCGTGCGTTGGCAGGTAATGGCAACCGTTTAAAATTCGGTCCACGTGTAGGCCGTTATCGTCGCGCTCGTATGCGCAGCGTATCGCGACGACAATACGCGGGAACGATCGCGACGAGGACTTATCTCCTGTTTCGAGCGCTTCGTTAACCTCCGCGCGCAATTTATTCGAGAGCTACGGGAATTCGGTTTCTCTCTGGTAAAAGCCCGTTCTCGAGCCAGGAATTTCGGTGGGGCTGCGGGGGGATTCCCGTTGTTCCCGAACGGTACACCGTGTTTCTTCAGGGTCGTTCCGTGCCAAAACGATCGATCCTCGCCGATTCGAGGCCGGGGATTACACTCGAAATGAAATACGACGCGGCGTTAGCGAAATTCGGAGCGGACCACCCTTTGTCGTTTAAAATAATTAACATTTTTGTTGTATCTCGGGAAAAAACAACAACGGCACCCACTGGGAATCGAAGAACCATCCGGGACCTCTCTGGTCGTAGCCGATCGACTACTGCATTGACCCACTGGGCCCTCCCACTTACTCTTTCCCAATTTCCCAATGTCTTCTTAGTCTGGGAGGTCTGATTCCACACTTGGCCATAGTGACAATGACATTCGCCCTCGAATGTCCGTCACACTATTATAATCGTCTTTTTCTGCACTGTGGCCTCAGCGCCATTAACATACATCGTCTTCAACCTCATCAATTCTGTTTTCAATTCTATTTTCAACTTCGATTTTATCTTCAACTTCATCAGTAGTGCCACCGTGCGGAGATCGGTGTTCCCGCACAAAATTTGAATTTTTTTTTAAATTGTGTGTTTTCAATGGGAAATGTAATCGCGCAAGAAAAATTTTAACAAAAGTTTTTTGTTTAAACAATAAAGCTATAAGCTCCCGTAAGTTTCATCAAAATCGGATTTTTGCATTTGAATATGTTCCCTGAATATATTCCAAGTCTTTCGTACCAGTGCCATTTTCGATGACTTGTAAAACAATCGATAATTTTGATGTTTATGATGCACGTTCGATATGAGTACGAGGAATGCAAGAGAAGATCAGCTCGTAATTTAGTGAACACTAAAAAGTTAAATCCAGCAGAGGCTAACTTATTCAATAATCTATTTTGCTCGAAAAACCAATTCTCTGATACTGAAACGTTTAAACGCCTGTGTGAAACTATAAATGTATTTTTGTAGTTAAAAATTTCGCAGATAGTCTATGAATCGCTTTACAAACTGTTATACGTCTTGAAGGTATGCTTCTCAGCCAGTTTTCACAGCGATAGCTGCAGGGAGCGTTTCGCAAACCGTGGTAACCGTGGGCCATTCTTAATGTACGATCACTTGGAATAAGATATTTATGGTTCTCGATAGAATAGAAATGGGAGGTCCGAATTGTTGGATTCGTAATGAAAATTGTGGCATCCCCCTGGCCCCGAGATCGGTGAAACTGGTAAAGCGTAGTCAGCTATTTCGAATATTTACGAGGGTATACCGAATCGGTTTATACTTTAATGGGACGTATGCTTAAAGCTTTCGAACGGTGTCGAAGTGGAAGAGGTCAGAAAGAATTTATAACGCTTTCGCGAAATTTATGGGCAGCGCGGGGCTATCAATAAGGCAGTGACAAATTCGAGGAAACTTGGACGTGGTCCGACAGCCGATATCGATCTCCTAGCGCCTCGTCCTCGTCGCCTTCGAATCCATTAAAAATCTTCGAAAGCTGCGCGCGGAAAATTCCCGACGACCGTGAATATCTACTTTGCCGCTAATGATTCACCTGCGATAGTCTTGGGCGCGCTACGTAAATACATCAACGACGGAACACCATTTAAAAGTTAAGAGAAAAGGAAATATAAAGGGTCGACCCATTTTAGCCGGCCCGTTAACTGAATAAAATGCTTCATATCACTAAATGGAGCGAAGTTACGAATACGTATAACGCGCTGCAGCGCGAGCTAATAGGAAATAAAAGAGCATGGTTCCCTGCGCCGCCGCGTGGCGAACTATAATTTCGTTTAATATATTAGATTAACGACTGGAAAAGCAATTTAAGTTTTTCGGCTCGAGGTATTGCTGGTGCGAATCGCGTTTCCATTTTGAAAATGCTTTCTTTTCTTTAGTAGAATTCGGAGTATGGATAATCGACCCTTACTCGACATCGTCGGGTCTTGGACGACCCCTGACTGTATGGACTGTTGAATTTCTGACATCTAGACGATTAGAAAATATTCTTTACTTCTGTTCATATCACATATGGGTGACAGAGTAATTTGTCCACTTTTTAAAATAAATTTGTACATTAATATAATCGTTACACTACATTTAGTTGAAATCTGGAGAATACGAGAAGGTTGAAGGATAACTATGTGTCGTACATTTTAAATTTTAAATTGTTGTTTCATCAAATAAATTACTTTGATTATGTGGAATTTTTGAGGTTGTTGTTCTGGCAGTTAAAGTGTTAACACATTCCTTTAACGTAATATAAAAATAATTGAACAAAAGGTGCGAGACAGGTTGTTAATTAATAATATGATTTTCTTGCTGAATACAGATACGAAGCAAGCAGCACGTAAAAACTATCTGCATAATTTTGTTCAAGATTGTAGATGATTAGATGTTCCTTGATTTAGCGATTTCAGTGGTACAAGTTTTTAAGTATCCAATCCTGCAGGTAAAATTGAAGCATACATTAACATTCAACCGTTTGATAAAATTAATAAGATACTTTGTCAAAAAATCTATAAAAGTGAAGTCGGCGACTTCTAAAATACATCCTGAGAGGAAATGTAAATCTCTTCGCTGTTTAAATCAGTAGAACGATCCATGGTTGGTCAGACGACTCCACACGGTTCTCTTAAAATTCTGACCGTATTAATTTTCAAACGGTCGCATTGCTCGAAGAGACGTTCGACGTTAGTTTTTCCAAACGAGATCGTAGTTGGAATCGATTCCGATAGTACTTTTTTCTCGTACGAATTCCTTTTTTCTTTTTTTCCACGTCGACGCAAACACGTGACCCTTTCAAAACGACTGATTTACGCGAGCGATCGTCGAGCACTTAAATGCGAGCAACGAGTCCCTGGATTTCGGGGTGGTTTCCGAACGACCGCGTTCTCCGCGATCGTAACAATTCGATCATTCCGATAGATCATCGAGGACGCTCGTCGGGGCAAAAAAAAAAAAAAAGAGCCATCCTCGCGTGCAGCCGCACACTATGCCACCGGTATATGCCGGGCACACGGGCGCGTACACGTCGTAACGAACTTCCATTTTAATCTCCGAACTCCTCGATTCCGCGCGGCGGGATTGTCGCTTTTGAGAAGTCAGCGTAGCGCGAACAACTCTGGATTAACGTGCCGCGGGAATTTTTTTGTAATTACGCCGAAACGCGAAGGTTTCATTTTTGTGTGTGCGTGTGTGTCTGTGTGTGTCTCCCAACGGTTCCTATCCGTCTGATCCCGGCCCGGCAATTTTTTATCCGGGCTATCCGTGCCTCTTGCGCGAACCACCGCGGACAAAAAATTCTACGTATTTTCGGGAACATCGTATCGCGCGAACTTCCCCGTGATAAATGGGAAAAGCTTTCTCGCGGTTCAATGGAGAATTGCCGCGACAATCGCGCGCGAACCCCGCCACCCACGGCTACGAAAGTTATTTATTATCTCAGTAGAATCAGACGGTGACTGGCCGGACAGGTAGAATATAGAAGTGACAGGATAGAAAGTAGAACGGGACATTATCTAAACAGACAAGTAGCTTCGGACGATGTCTAGACAGCCGTGGAGGATTGAGAAGTTTACTGACCAGACAAGTGAAACGGGACACTTACTTGTTTGATATAGGCTGCGACACTTCTGCAGCCGGACAAGTAGAATGGGTGTGTCGCAGCTCCGACGAAAGTAACAAGTTAATTCTACTGAATTCTACCGTCGGGAAAATCTTGATCCTTTTTCATTTTTACGGCTAGGACGATTTGTCCAAATACTGGGTGTCCTAATTGGGAATGCTTTTATACATGTTCTAGAAAAATGTCCGTTGCTAGAAATGTTTATTGTTACGTCGCCCATTGTTATAATAAGTAACGAGTCTAACAAAAAACTGGAAATAATTTTATTTTATACTTCCGGCAGCAATAAAAGTTGCCTGCAACAACGCTTCTAGGCTTTTAAAAAATGTCAAAATGTTATGGAATATGTATTGAAGCATTTTAAAGCGTTAATGGGGAAAAATGAATGTCGAGAAGAAAGAAACGGAAGAGTGAAAGTTCGCTTCGGATGTGCACGCCCCTGGTAGGCGAAGGCGATTAAAAGAGAAAATCTATTTCTCTCATAATTGGCTCTGACAATTTTTCTTTTGCTCAAACGCCAGCAATTTATTTATTATATTTAGATCGTTTGCATCGGTCGATCGTAGCTCATGCGAAACACAGTAGAATCAGACGATGACTGGCTAGACAAGTAGAATATAGAATTGATAGGAGAGAAAGTAGAACTGGACATTATCTAACCGGACAAGTAGCTCCGGACGATGTCTAGACAGCCGTGGAGGATTGGGAAGTTTACTGACCAGACAAGTGGAACCGGATACTTACTGGTTTGATACAGGCTGCGACATTTCTGCAGCCGGACAAGTAGAATGGGCGTGTCGTAGCTCCGACAAAAGTAACAAGTTAATTCTACTGAATTCTACCGTCGGGAAAATCTTGATCTTTTTTCATTTTTACGTTTATAGGTGTTTCCCTAACTAGGAAAGTTAGTATATACTGGGTGTCCTAATTGAGAAAGCTTTCATCCACGTTCTAGAAAAATGTCCGTTGCTAGAAATGTTTATTGTTACGTCGCGCATTGTTATAATAAGTAATAAGTCCAACGAAAAACTGGAAATAATTTTATTTTATACTTCCGGCAGCAATAAAAGTTGCCTGCAACAACGCTTCTAGGCTTTTAAAAAATGTCAAAATGTTATGGAATATGTATTGAAGCATTTTAAAGCGTTAATGGGGAAAAATGAATGTCGAGAAGAAAGAAACGGAATAGTGAAAGTACTAAGACGATTAGTTTAAATACTGGGTGTCCTAATTGGGAACGCTTTCATACACGTTCTAGAAAAATATCCGTTGCTAGAAATGTTTATTATTACGTCGCGCATTGTTGTAATAAGTAATAAGTCCACCGCAAAACTGGGAAAAATTTTATGATGCTGTGATATTATTTTGAACTTCCAGCAGCAATAAACTTTGCCTGCAACAATGCTTTTAAAAATGTCAAAATGTTATGGAATATGTATTGAAGTATTTTAAAGCGTTAATGGGGAAAAATGAATGTCGAGAAGAAAGAAACGGAAGAGTGAAAGTTCGTTTCGGATATGCACGCCCCTGATGGGTAAAGGCGATTAAAAGAGAACATCTATTTCTCTCATAATTGGCTTCGACAATTTTTCTTTTGCTCAAACGCCTGCAGTTTATTTATTTTATTTAGATCGTTTGCATCGGTTTGCATCGAAAGTTCAATAGCGCGATTATAATATTTTGTAACATGCGATCGCGCGAATACTTCGCGTGCATTGCTTCTTTTCACATGAAACTTTTAAAACATTCCGAATATAATATTGAAAATTCCAACCTAACGATATTCAAGCCTTACGGTGTTTTTTTAAAATAATGTTTCAGTTTTATAAAGTTCTACTAAACAATGGACAGAAAGTAAGCGTTGTTCCGCGTTGAAAAAGAGATTCCTTCCGTTCGTTCGTTCCGTTTTGGACGGGGAACGTCATTGTTGTTCGGCGGCCCGAATGCGACTTGTTAAAAAATTTTATTTCCTTCGTTTTATTTTGTCGTTTTTTGTTTGTACCATTGTGCCTCGCACAAACAGCGCTATCGAGCGAGAAGAGCGTGTATCGAGCGCACTACGAACACCGGGTTTCACGGTCGACGGGAATTTGCATGATCGAATTACCACATAAAGATACCTCACCGGCCGGTATGATGTGATAGACGCAGGGCACTTGTTGATGTCCAATTCGATTGGTCGCCCAGCAGAGCAACGTGCCGTAATCCAATTCGGTTATGGGTGTGTATGAGACGTTCGAGGATGTGCCAGCTCGGGCGATATGGCCGGGGGCCACGTTGATGCTCTCCGCGGAATTGTTGAAAGTCCAACGGAATTGAACCTCCGGCGGGTTTGCGTCCACTTGGCAGGATATGTTTGCCTTTTCTTGTTTCGCCACGCCGTGGACGCTTGTCTGATTCCGCTTGCACGTCGGCGCGACTGAAATCAAAATTTAAATCGACCGCCGCACGGTGTTTCGAACTCTTACGGTAGTCAACGGAGAATTCATCGTTTGCAAACTAATCGAAGAGGACACGAAGTTACCGTGCGCTGCAGGGTATCTTTACGCTCTCTTATTAAACAGAAACGCGTTTGCTAATCCTTTTATTCCAACTTATCGCTGCACAACTGCTGACCAATTTTTTGGGTTATCGGAAACGCGCGATGTACTCGGTCACCGAGTCGCATATTCTTCGGCAGTGAACGCTTTGCGTTTTAGCTGTTTTTCCCGATTAGGGCAAAGAAGAGCAAATGAAATTAATCGTTATGTATCGTATATAGTATCTAGAAGTGGTGTGCAAAACGTTAAGAGGGTAGTCTTTCGCGTTGAGAAGATATAAGACCGACAACTACCACTGCGATGTCACCGGAAGTAACGGCCCTCATTTCATTTAATTTCATCGTTTAAGGTCAATCGCTACTAAAAGTCGAATGTGTCGGAAAACAGCGTGCAAAAGCTCAGAGAGGTACTTTTTGGAACTTGTTTTTAGAACTCGATGTTAATAAATATTTTTAAAGTACTCGGTCAAACGACAGCGAGGGAGGAATTTTCAAATGAGAGTAAAATACCAATTCTAACGCTAGAATAGGATTCTAATATTTTAGTACGAAAGTATTCGAACGATCAGATTTCTTATCTTTTTCACATGAAATATGTATGTTACTCCGAATTGTTTAAAACAATTTAGTGTCGATAGCAAGAGATAAGTCCCAAAATTATGTTAGTGAAAGTAGAAAATAATTCAATCCAGAGGCCTATTATTAGGACTTTCAGTAGTTGCACTGTAACAAAATGAAGTCTAACAAACTGCTTTTACATTGCAATTTATAACCAAATTATTAGATAACGTTACTGAGAATGGGATGTTGATTTACAATAAAAATTGCTGCCAGCGTTGAGGGATCCATTGAAAAGTTTTCAATCATGGACAATGGACCTTGAAAAATTTGGAAATACTTGCTGATCGGTAAAGTGTTAAGTAAATATGTTATAAATATTGTATATATGATTGGATTATTTTCCAATTTTATTAACATAGTCTTGGGACTTCTCTCTTGCTATAGACACTAAATCGTTTTAAACATTTCTGATTAACATACATATTTCACGTGCTAAAGATAAGAAATCTGACCGTTCGAATACTTTCGTTAGCCACAGTTTGTGTATTATTGGAGCAAAAATCTGAAGATCAGAATGAAACAATCGCTTGTTCTAGGTGCACTCGAGTACATCGCCGTTTGGCACTAAAAGGGTTAAGGGTGGTTAGGTGGGATAATCGGTCCAACTCCGTACAAGCTTCTATGGAGACTCTCCAAAGCAAAATTACACGGTATAACGTTGCATTATGAACAAGTGGGATGTGTCTGGATTTTCCTTCACTTATTTGCGCATCATCGACGATGCGTGACACTACGGATACCTATTACCGTAGTCTGTCGACGATTCTCGTGCGATTAATTTAGTACCCGAAGGGTTAAACATCGATTAAAGCGAAAAGGACGCACAAAGGCCAAGAGGTTACCCCAGGGGAACATAACTGTACGCGTATGTGCCGAACAGAATCTGTATTTCGCGTGCATAAGTAAACAAACGTTTGAGCTACGCCAGCGAGAACGAACCGCTTTCATAAAGTGGTTCTCGGGAACTGATTAACCGTTGTTACCACGTGTGCTTTATGTAATCATAGAATTAGGCGGGCGCGAGCGTTTAATTATTTCAATGAAGTCACTCACACGTCACGTTCAAGTAGAACGGAGAACTTTCGCCGTTTCCTTGGGTGTTGTGCCCGACGCAGGTATAGTTACCGGCGCTTTTGCGGTCGACGCCTTGCAACGCCAGGCTCTGATTGCTAATAATGATACGTTGCGCGATGTTGTGATGCAGCGGTGCACCCTGGAACAAAGCACAACCAACGTCAGACTGAAACTTCTGAACAACGACCTATGCCTCTTCACCTTTCCTTAACGAGTTATTCTTGTTTTCAAGGTCGTTCTTGTTTCATTATTTAAGAACAGTTTCAGAAAACGTTCTTGGATTCTTTTTGTTTCGAGATTTAAACCATTCCACGTTTCCTTGAGGAGTTCTTCTGGCTTTCAAGGCCTTTCTCTCGTTATTATTTAGGAACAGTCTCAAAAAAGCTATTAAACTTTATGCTACAATATTTAAACATCTTAACATTCTCTTATGGAGTTTGCCTGGTTTTCGAGGTCGTTCTTTCGCTATTATATAGAAACAGTTTCAAAAATGCTATTAAACTTTGTGCTACAAAATTTAAGTCTTTTAACATCCCCTTAAGGAGTTATTCTGGCTTTCAAGGTTGCTCTTTCACTATTATCTAGGATCAATTTTGAAAAAAGCTATTGTATTTTTTGTTTTGAAATTTAAACCTCTTAACTTTTCCTTAAGGAGTTTTCTGGCTTTCAAGATCGTCTCCTCGTTATTATTTAGGAACAGTTTCAAAAAAGCTATTAAACTTTATGGTACAAGATTTAAATTTCTTAACATTCCCTTAAGGAGTTCGTCTGGCTTTCAAGGTCGTTCTTTCGTTATTATTTAGGAACAGTTTCAAAAAAGCTATTAAACGTTGTGCTGCAAGATTTAAACCTCTTGACATCCTCTTAAACTCCCTTAAGGAGTTTTTCTGACTTTCAAGGTTGCTCTTTCGCTATTATCTAGGAACAGTTTCGAAAAAAGCTATTAAACTTTGAACTACAAGATTTAAACCTTTTAACTGTGTTTCGAGTTCTGTTCGCAGTGTCTGTATTGGTCTGTTTGCGATTTCTTTTTTAGTCCTGTTCGCAATTCCGGTGTTAGTCTCTTCACGATTTCTGAACGGTCTCTTTGCGATTTCTAAATAGTTTCCCTTGCGATTTCTAAATTGTCTCATGAATCTTGTTGCATTCTATCCGTCGTCACCTCGGTTTTGTCGTGATTGGTTGAGGGTAGTTTGAGATGGAGGAATTTTTAATTGCTTGTGGATATGATGGAAGGAGCGTGCTTGAAGGCGTGAGCCTAAAGGAGTGTACCTGAAGGAGTGGCAAATGGTCAACGAGGGATTATCATGATTTATTGCAGGGTCGTCTGGTTTTCGTGTCTTCAAGCGCGTCGTATTTCGTACTTCCTGCCTGCTTTTCATTTATGCATTACAAATTTCCGAAGACAGGGTTAGGCACGTACAACCTTCGGTGTTGCCCTCGCAACGGAACAGTTTCATTAAACTTTACAGAACGCTATATGCGCGTACAGGAAAATGTTGTTGGAAACAGCGAGTTTAATGACGTTTTGAAAAATCATCGAAATCGTAGAGGAAATAACTGTTCCGACGGTCAGACCGTGTTCGACGGCTTTCCGTGTCTATCCGGTGCGAAAGGCAAAGCAGTTTACCGTGTTCGGCCCACGGGAAATATGTGTGCACGCGTGTATACATGTGTAGGTAACGGTTCCGTTCACAGCGGTCGGATGGTACAGCAAGATAAAAGAGACTCTGGCCACGCGATCGAACTTATTACGAAACTTTGAATACCTTGTTCGCCGGGAACTTTGTTTCTCTTTTTATACTAATAGACTGCCGGTTCCCGGCGCAGACTCTTTCGAGGCGTGGCGCGGGGTTGCCACACGTAACCGGCGAACTTTTCAGTATCTAGCGCGTCCCGGGAATGGATCATTTTCGAAACTTTCTGATCCTCGGAAAATAGGCTTTTCTTAAATTGCGGCCCGGTATGCGAGGACATGGTCGCCCGTAAAGCCGTGCTGGTCCGACGGGAACCCGAGACACGTCGGATAGAAGCCGAACCAGCGATCAAAAAGATACTCGATACTCCGGTTAGTTCCTTTCGACGACTAAGTGTCATCTCCTGTGGACCTAAACCGGACATATTGTTCTACGATTTTGACCGATGATCGGTGCGACAAGTATTCGGACACTCGTTCAACGTTAACACTTTGACTGCCGCCGTTGGTCATATACGACCGGCCACGGTTTCTCCTGTGACCGCCATTATGGTCATTTGTGACCGGATCGCCTGATCTTTTTACAATTGTAAAAGTTGAATGAAAATTGACGGTTAGCGCGTTTGGAATGTAACCGATAGATAGAAGATACTTGGAAATAAAACACGCCCCATTGAACGATTAAAAATTTTTATTAGAACGTCGATAAAAAAAATATTAAAACAAATCATGCATCTAATGGTGAAATGTGTTAAAACACTTTAAACATAAATGAGGCTCATCGACGCAATCTGGATAGTAAGTGGTCACCTTTTTCGGTTCGATTTTTAGCAACTTTTTATCCTAACAGTTTAACATTTTTTTTCTAACACTCTCTGCAAAATTTTCGTGCCAGTCTGCGTTCTTTTCGAAACTCGAAATCTTAATATTGTGGCTTTCCGCAGCGTCGAAGTCATAGTTCCGCGCGTTAGGTTTGATCGAACGATTCTAGGACGGTGGAACGGTGGAACAGGATTGTTGCTGGTCAGATAGGAATGCTCGCAGACCGTTCAAAGCGGATTACAATCATTATTGGCAAGTTAGAGTCGACGGGAACCGTTTGTCATCGATAAAAGTAGAATCCGCTTAAGTGTTGGCATAACAATGTAATATGGATATTATCTTTACAAGCGGAGGATTATTCGCGTTGATTAATACTGCGAGAGTGTTACTGTTCCTGGATAATACGAATGCGGGTTGCTGTTGAACGGATTTGCGAAACGAGACTTCTTATTATTGCAAAAGCATTTCAACGACGAAATTAACTGTTTGAGTCTCTTGTTGAGATTTTCTGTCGAGAAAACCCAGCACATTTCGAGCATTGTGGACAACTGACGGTGCGTAACCGATTGTCGAAGTCGCGCGCTCAGATTTACTGATGCAAGTACATCACGCAGCTCCTTTTAATCTAAATAGTACATTAAAATACTATAAGAATACGTCCGATCATTTTGCAAACTGCAATAAATATGACGGAGCGATGAGAAAAAGATGAGAATCACTTTACCTAACACATACAAGAAGCGCTATTGCTCCGATTGGGATTCATCAAAATAAAATAAAATAAGCGCCATCGCGCTGCTTGGGTCTTTTCGTACTCATTTAGAGAAAGCGCGGTTGTGATCTTTGGGATTCTTCGACAGTATTTTTTCAATACCCTTTGGGACTCAAACGGTCAAGACCACGCTACTGGTATATCTGAAAATAAAAGAAATATGTATACACGGGGTCCGGCAACGTTAGGTACAAGGACGTTTAGATTTGGGTAGTTCGTGACTAGGTCGCTTC
>CM052097.1:17416750-17440271 GCA_028453745.1 Agapostemon virescens | reverse complement strand
TTAACGTATACGAATAGGAAAATACATACACGAGGAGATCATTGTTGCAATAATATAAGAGTGACAACGAAATTAAAAATGGTTGCCAAGCAACTGCACATGGTCCGCAACAGTGTGCTAGCATTAGGAGAATCGATTAGTCGTTCCATGTAGCTTAGACTATTTGGACTGTATCAGCGGTGTTCCACCTGCAATCGTGTGCTGCCCAGCAAGCCAATATTTGATTGTTTGAGTTGGGCCGAAGAGTACCTTAGATGCCATCGATATCCCCTGTACGTTCGGGATTTGCATAATATCGTTGGCGATAATCTTGCTGTTTTGTGGTTCGTGTTCGCGTTCCACTTGTCAACTTTATCAGGAGATTACGATGGTAATCATTCGCGGCTCGTCGATCTCCATCGAGGGAGCGGCCAGTAAAATTCGTCGATCAGCATCGAAAACATCGGGCCGACCTGTTTCGGAACGCAATCGAGGATCTTCTAATTATTGTCTCCCGAATGGAGGGCAAAGAGCAATCGATGTACATTAATATCGAGGGATGGCCGATGTAATTGGAGTCGATCAAGACCTCGTTACACCAGGTTTCTTCGGCTGCGATGTCAATTAGCAGCCGTTCCGTGGAACGTTATCGTTCCCGTCGACTATCGCGGGACCTTTCACGCACCTTGTGTACTCAGCGTTTCACACTCCAGTAATTTATTTCCGTTCTCAATTAACTCGCGTCCGCGGCTCGAAACTCGAGCCGAACTTCCGGCGAATTTAAATACCGTTTGGTCTGTACTAGCAGCGAAGTCCCCCGGAAATTAATCAGCCACATAACTTATTCAACTCGGCCGGGCAAGTTCCCCGCGAAATTGCCGTTTATTCGAACCTAAAGACCCGCCGAATTGTGTTACAAGGAACTCGCGGTCGATCTACGAGCCGGTTACTCTTTAACTTTCGACGTGGAGTAATCTACGAAATACGAACAGATCCAATCAATCTCGAACAAAGTCCCGGGAAATTGCTTCCGTCTTATCTCGATCGGAAACAATCAGGGCTAATAACGATTCCGATGCCGAGATTTCAGACTTTCACGATCCGGTATCGCGGAACTACTCGCTGGAATTATTTCTCGAACCTTTCGGCCATGGTTGAAACCATGGTGGATGATCGAAATATTCTAAACTCTTCGATGCTGCTATTTAATTCGTGTTTGATGACAAATGGAATTGTATTCGAGGTACAAATAAATCTCCGCCGTTTGAAATCAGATAGTACAATTATTAAGTTATGGCAGTTAGTGTCGGATGTAAGGCGTCATATCCGTAAGGGGTCGAGAGAAACCGAGGATGATTCGAGGCAGGTCTGCAAGACCTTGGGGACCGAGGTGTATGGGGCTCTCCAATGGTGCCTCTGATCCATTGGAGAGTATGGCCATAGTGTTGGCGGTCCATACACTAAAATCCTCTCACTCCACCTCCTCGTGGTGGTCCCTGGGAACACGCTTACGTGTTGCTAACGGAGTGAGGGGTACAGTAAATGGAAGAGAAAACAGAAATATACAAGGAAGTGCGTAAAAGCATTTCCCCCACCCCTGAAAAAAGAGGTCTGCAAGACCTTAACCTCTATCTGAAAAAAAACATTGGTGGCTCCATCAATTACAGTAAATAGAGAATTAAGAAAAGACAGACAATTCCGGAAACGGGGGTTGCTTCAATCGTACCAGAATTTACCAGAAACAATATTACTTTTCATTCTCATCGCTGCATATACAGTTACTCGTTTTAATATTCGGACACTATGGTGTTAGCGAAATTAAAGCTGTACATACTTACTTCAAATGTGTTTATCGAATTTTCTGGTCCGTATTGCGTTGAAGCATATATTCTAGTTTACAAATATGTAAAATTAGTTACTTTATTTTTTATTGTTTTCCACATAATAAACCATAAACGAAATTAGACTCAATATTGGCGTCGCAAAAATATTCGGACACTTAACATTACATAACGTTCTTTCCTATTTAGAAATACGTAAGAACAAAATTATAATAATTTTAATATTTTGTGGGAGATCTCTGTTGTCTAATAACATGTTGCAACCGTGTCGGCATATTTGAAATTACTTTACTGAAGTAATTTTGAGTAATGCGTCTCCACTCTTCCGTCAGTCGTATTTTTAATTCTTCTTTTGTTTTCATAGGCGTTGTCGTAATATTACGATCCAATAAGTCCCAGAAATTCTCAATTGGATTTAAATCCTGTGATCGTGGTGGAGGATGTAGCACTTTCGAACAAGCATACAATAAATATTCCTGAATTATTCTCGATTTGTGTTTCGGATCGTTGTCCTGGTAGAACTTAAACCTGTCGCGTATACCCATATTCGTTGCACTTTTTAATAAATTTTGCTTCAATAAGTCTAAATATTTGTTCTTGTCCACAATACCTTCGATGAAAACTAACTCTCCTACTCCAGCAGTTGAAATACAGCCCCGTACCATCGAGCCTCCGCCACCGTGTTTCACCGTCGGTATCATATTATTTAGTTTTAATTGTTTATTTGGTTTACGCCACACTAATTTTTGTCTACTACACCCAGAAACACGAAATTGACTTGCGTCCGTAAAAATCACACCATTCCACCATGATTGTGTTTCAAAAATAAATTCTTTAGCGCATGCTAAACGTTTCTTTCGATTGATCTCGTTTATGTATGGTTCTTCACGAGTCACTCTACCATTGTAAGCAGCATCTTTTAAAACATTACGAACTGTATCCACGTGCACTTTCTTCCTAGTTTCTGCAGCCAATTCTGCTGTTTAATTAAGGGCACTTAATCCTGAATTGATCTTTATTTTTCGAATAATTACACGCTTATCACGATTGTCAAGAAGACGTGGACGTCCCTTTTGAGGAATAGATTCAATGCGATCTTCATGTTTATATCTTCTTATAATATACGCGACGGTCCAACACTACAATACTGTCGTTACATAATTCTGACTCTCCTTCTGCCAAGTCCAACAGTTCGAATAAGCATCTCCAAAACTACCATCATGTTATCGGAGTAATTCTAGGTGACAATAGTCAGCGTATCAGTCTCTGTGTAATCGATAAGATCGGTGATCCCATAGATTCTAATTGCGGCGGTTTCCGGTCACCGTTGCTTTCCGTCTCGCTGCCGATCGACGCACCCGCGACCTAACTTTAGACTCGCATCGAATTTGCGTCGCCTGAGTCGCGCGGATCGAAACGATTCCTAGGATCGTTCCGGACGAGTTAGGTGTATATGTTATAGCAACAATGCCACGCGAAAAATCCTCTCGCCGCGGGCAGGACCTTTATAACTGGCAGCTCGAATTTCTTACACCTTCGGCATCGGTTGTGCCGGAAATCGATATTCGTTTACGGTTTCCGCTCGCGCGCTTCTATCCAGCCGTCCTGAATCTCTCTCTCTGTCTCTGTCTCTCTCGCTCTTCGCGCGTGTGCACGAATTTTCAAAGAGCCGCGGCTCGTTCCGGATTTTTGCCGATGCCGCATCGATGAATACCGCGATCCAATTCGCTTCTGGCTCCGGTGTTTCGATCCCGAACGCGTCCCACTTTCCCCGTCTCGCGTTCGCCGCGTATTTCCCGTAGCTTTCTTGCGAATCCCTCGCAGCCGTCCAATCGTTTATTTAACTCGACGGGGAAACGCGTTCGTTAATTCCATCCGGGGCGAATCCGTCTCCGGCGACAGATCCGTAACCGCGTTTCGCCTAACGGACTCTGTTAACCGTGTCTCGCCGAGGTATCGCGATCCTCGCGATCCACGACTTGTCTGCATCATCCAATTCGTTCTCTCTCGCTTCGAGCTCTCTCTCTCTCTCTCTCGCACACGCGAAACTGGAAATGAATTTCTGCCGACGTCGCGATCCGTCAGACGAATAACCGCGATGCGACTCGCACGTTTGATCCGGCAAGTATTACAGGTACGAATTCATTCGTGGTTTGTTCCTTCATGAATTTCGAATAATGTCTATTAGGTTCTGCACGTCTAACGGTGTCTCGAGAGAATTTCGTGCACGCCGAAACCGCGTGTCAATGTACCAACGTTTGGATTTCGGAACGTCAGCTTCAGTTTGCCTCCGTTTTACCGATTCTTATACAACAGTTTGTTCGGCCGATATCAACGTTGCCATTCCTTGCGTCAGAACGCAGGATTATTATTTAATTGCGCGATTACTGCCGGTAGGCGGATCTCGTGCGTTCGTAGCCCAGTCGAGTGAACGAAATTTGTGAAGATATTAGTGAAATTATTCGTAGAATATGTTTATATTATTATCAGTATTCGTGGAACTATTTGGGGAATAAGAATAAGAAATTATTCGTGTATTACTATCTGTATTAGTGGAACTATTCGTGGAGTAAGAATAAAAAATGATTCGTAAATTATTATCAGTATTAGTGAAATTATTCGTGGAATAAGAATAAGAAATTATTTGTGGAATAAGAATAAGAAATTATTGATAAATTATTATCAGTAGTAGTGGAATAAGAATAAGAAATTATTCGTCTATTGTTATCCGTATTAGTGGAACTATTCGTGGAATAAAAATAAGAAATTATTCGTAAATTATTATCAGTATTAGTGAAATTATTCGTGGAATAAGAATAAGAGTAAGCATGGGATATGATAGCTATTATCTTCGTCTCTCGTTGTTGCAACAGAAGAACACAAATACGAAGATTTAATGAAAGAAGTTCATCCCGTCTATTTTCATTGAATATATAACAAATGCTATTAGGTTTCTAACAAAGTCGAATAAAATTCGCTTCGGTTTCACTTTTGATTTGCTAAAAGCGAACGACGAAGAAACGAATATTTCCTGTATTTTCTTGTTTGCTTTTCAAACTGTACGCAGGTTGACAAAAATTTAAGGGGTATGGTTATTAGATTTATTCTTTAGTCAGCCGTTGCATGCGCATCTCGTCGGATATCTCCGCCGTGCATCAGCGCGGAAGGTTGTCGGTGTATCGTAGCTCTCCACTCTACATTTTATCCGGAACAGGTATGAATGTAATCTACAAAGTGACCCAGATATTCGAGAATCTAATTCGGACCTGGATGTTCCGGCAGATCCATCGTCCTCGCTAATTCCTGCTGACATAGAGCCAACCGAGCACGTGGTGCGTTCAAATTGGCATGTTTACTGCCATCAATCTATTCGCTACATCCGGTCGCAGCACGGCTGTCTTAACGTTCAGGAAACATCGTCGCTTTTTCCACTTTCAAACAGCTGTTTTAACCTGCCGAAAGAGGTGTCTGTCTTCGAGATGCCTTCAACTTTCCGTTCACTAACAAGGGAACATATTCAGATGAGAAAATCCAATTTTGATGATACTTATGGGAGCGACTACATTTATTATTTATTTATTTTAACTTTTGTTAAAATTTTAACAAACACTAAGAAACTTCTGCTATTAGCTGGTACAAAATCTTCCAAATTGTGTTACGATTACCGTCCCGTCCCTGAACAACAAGTTTCACACGATTTTACTCACAAGGGAACATATTCAGATGCGAAAATCCGATTTTGATGAAACTTATGGGAGCTTATAGCTTTATCGTTTAAATAAAACACTTTTATTACAATTTTCTTGCACACATTTCCCATTTTCCATTGAAAAACACACAATTTAAAAAGAAATTCAAATTTTTCCGACCTCTGGTTTCAGAAATATCTAAAAAATACCCCAACTTTGAGGGCTGTTTTCCCCCCCTTTAAAGTGGATGGTTGCCGATAAAAAAAAACACGTGTCAAATATTTTTCAGAGAACTATAAGCTCCCATAAGTTTCATAAAAATCGGATTTTCGCATCTGAATATGTTCCCGTGTCAGATTCGTTCTAGACACCGACTATAATCCGAGCTGAAACATTTACACATTTTTATCGCCATAAACCGCTAAAACCACCCCCAGGAGCAACACCTTGAGACCAGGTGCTACGACAACCCTCGGCGTCCTTCTGCAACCACGGAAGCATAATCGACGCTGATTGGTCGAACACGTGCGATTAAATTGGCATGTTTACTGCCATCAATCTATTCGCTACATCCGGTCGCAGCACAGCTGTCTTAACACTTTACCGACCGGAAGCCTATTAATAGGACTTTCAATAATTGTACTTAACAGAATGAAGTTTAAAAAACTATTGTTACATTGTAGTTTGTAACGAAATTGTTAGTTAACGTTACGGAAGATGCCTTGAGGATTCTCCATAAAAATTCCTGTCAGCGTTGAAGGTTCGGTTGAAAAGTTTTCAATCATGGACTGTGGACTCGCAGTAAACGAGAGCATCGACAGGAATTTTTTCGGTGTAGCGCCTCGAAGACAGCAACTGACTCCGACGAGGTTTGAGACGCGGGAGCTGTCTCGTTTGCTATTAGTCCGTTGTTTCCCCATCACCACGTCGACATCTCATTAGAATAATTGCTTCGACAGCTCGCGGTTCGAGCCCGGTTTTCTGGTCGAGCGGGATCACGTATCGCTTCTGCCGCAGAACCTTCCGAGCGAGTTCGCCGTTTAGTCTGCGGAGGAAAAATCGCATAGCGGGAATACCTTGGCGGATGCGGCGCCGGTAATATTTGCCCGTCTACTGTGCATACACGTCTGGTATACAGGGAGCTTTGGCCGAATACGTGCCGGCGCCGCGATGCACGTGTATACTGTCCGGATATACAACAGATATAATCTGAGAATTGGTTGCTGGCGAACAAAACGACCGAATTCCTCTCAATCGCGAGCTTGTTCTACCTTGGTGCTCGTCTCGGTTCCCCATCGATTGTCCATCTTCTCGAGCACCTCCGTTTGCTTGCTCACCATGCCACGCTCTCGGAGTCTTTCTTTCATTCTCGCAAGGTACGGATTTTTAAAGATAAGAAATTTGACCGTTCGAATACTTTCGTTAGTCACTGTATGTATAAATGGTGTCAGCTGAAAGATAATGAGCTTTGTCGATAGTCTAGATTTTCTATAGGCTTTCTATGGTAGTTTTGCCATACTCTACGTCTTTGTCGATTTTTTATATACTTCAGTCTAGTTCATTTTGTACTTCGATACATTATACAATTGTACTGTATCGTTGTCGCTTCTCCATAGCCAATAAATGATTAAAATTCTTTATTTTTATATAGCACTGACTGTCGTTGTTTCCATCCCTATTTGGGAAAGTAAACTCAGCGGTCCACTATCATTGCTGAGCAGTGAGAGATGTGAGTGATGATTGTTTAGATTGCATGAGAGTTAAGAATGAATAGTATAGATGGTGTTATGAGAGAGTGAGAGAGGTTATGTTTGGGGAGCGAGCAATGTGTGCACCCCACGTGTTGTAGAGAGTGTTGATTACGTTAATTATGTAAGTTGTGTTCATTAAATTTTGTTCATGTTATATACGAAAGTCTAACCGCATTGTCCCACTTATCTACCACAAGAGACGCTCTACTACAAGAATTCAGTGAAAATTATAAAATAAGATTACGCTTGCACGATTAAACGTTTAAGCGGGCCACGATAGTGGAAGCAATATAAACTGAAGTAGCCGTCGTAGATTGCAGCTGGTTGGAACAACGCGTACTCTCGTAAACGAATAAATACGATCGAATTACGATACTTTTGACAATTATCCTTTACCACACTGTCGAGAACGTTCCCGGCGAAACGCCGCGGCATTACGGAATAAAAAGTGTAATAATCCGGGAGCAAAGCATCCACAAATCTCGGCGATCCCGGTGAAAACCGACGTCCGCATTTGCATAGCTTTTGCCGGGCCGATAAACCAATATAGATAAAATATTATCCAATCGGTAGCACCGCGTGGCACTCGTAAAAGCGAAAGGAAGCTGTTTAATAAATGCGGGTCCATCAATTACCAGAAACGCCGGTAATATTTCGAGAATCCCGGATCCGTTGGTTGACGTGCTCTTTCATCCGAATTCTGCGGGATCAATACATTTTCGTACGTTTCTACAAATACTCGAACGTGATCGGAATTTCTTGTGATCGCGGCAGAAAAAAAAAAGAGAACACGCGCGAGAGGATTGCGAGATCAATGGCGATATCGATGCGCCCCGCGTTTTATGAATATATTAATTTCAGCCGGGACGAGTTACGTCACGTCGTTCTTCGTGTTACGGATTATTGATAAAACACAAATTTTCCCCTCTATCTCTCTTTCCCGAACCCCTGAAAATCTGCGGCACAATATCTACAATGGATTTGCATCGCGGCCATTACCCGCTCGTAAATACTGTCAATAAATGAATACAAAGAACTCTATCGGCCTAATCGCTTTCAAGGGGCACTTTCGTTTAAACGGATCAAAAGAAAATATTCATTTTTTAATCCTGTAAACGGATAATCTTCGAATCATCGATTGTTACAGGCTGCGGATTTTTATGCGAAATTAAAATCCTCGCCTTCGACTCTAAGCTAAAGTACAATGTACTTCTTTTTTCAGATACTTAATAATATCTGAATGGTAGTTGCAATGCTGGCATAGTTTTGTATTTCGTGCAGTTATGCTTGTCAGAAATACGTAAAATCCGCTATGAAAGACACGCAAACTTGAGATGATACGTAATTTTCATGAAACTGTAAATATATTATAATTTGTGCCAATATGGTACGGATACTATGACTTGAGAAGTAAATAAAAAATTCTGTAAGTCGATGGCAAATGCGAATGACGAATTAATTCGACGTCCAATTATGGAAGATGGAAAGTATAGAATTTTAAAAATAATTTTCTAAAATATTATTATCAAATTCATTGAAATGACAATTATTGTTAAAATGAGTGTATGCATAATTAATCCTTAGGCACTCCAATAGCGTCTCTGAAGCGCCACTAAAAAATGCCACACTATTATTCAAACAGCTTTTGCATCACTACGTTTACATTTAAGCAATCAGTAAAAATCGAAGTGTTTCGCAAACATGCATTAGTAATAAACTGTACACGTACGAAAGGAACGAATTAAGTAGAATGAAATTATTCTAGATCAAAAAATGTCTCGATTTTCGAATTAATATCGCTTGGAATGCAAAGGGTTAAAATGTTTCGCATCGCTTGCAAATGGCTGAAATTATTTAAAAGTAGATTTCTTTCTCCAAGGAATTTTAAGAAATACAATTTAATGGAATCAATGCATTTCCAAAGTACATTTCGAAGATCTCGCCAAAGGTTAGGAATCATCTTAATTATATTGATTCGATATTCCATAAAACGTGTAATCATCTGCCAAAATTTTCTTTCGCACTGTACACGTTCCATACTGTTACGTAACATGAGCACGCACGTACAACACGACCATTAGTTTGTTAATATATTATTTAACTGCTTGAAAACAATTCTGAATTTTTAGAGCAACCTAATACTCCTCGTCGGTGCAACAGAACCACGGAACGAGCAATTAAAACTGTAAAAAATTGTTTTGTATAATGGAAGAGTAAGCGAATGGATTATAAAAAAAAAATATGACGTAGCACCGCTTGGAAAAATATTCATGAAAAATTGTTGAATTATGCAGCGAGTCATACGCGTTGATAAATCGCGATTTTCCGCGAAGCAACGAGTGCTTGCGAAGGCGGTAAACGCCTAATCAACGGGCAATCATAAGTAATTGAACCACCAAACTAATTAAATCAAGCACAAATAATTAAATCGAGCCTCGAACCTAATCTCTTTCACCGGTTCACGAATGGCCGAATCTTTGAAAATTGTTTTTCGGATAACGCATTCAATCGAAATTCGTTACGTCAAAGGATACATTCGCGTTGCTTTTCATACTTTGAAAATACGCTCGGTCCATTCGCAATCGTGTTTTGGGTCAGCGGGAAATAAAAGCTTTCCTCTTATTCAGCAACGAAGTATCGCGTGAATAAAATTTTGTGGAATTTTAGTCAAGCCCGTTTTATTAACCCATTGTGGTTCGGTATATCCCGTTCGGAATTTATACGATAGTATCTTCGTTGTGTTTCTTTTAGAATTGTTTGTGGGAGACGTGTATTGTACGTCCGCGTGTTTCAAAATGTGTTGCATCCGTAATGGATTCGAGCGAATGTAAAAAGAAACATCGACAGTTTCGTTGCAAGCCAGTGTATCGATGCATTTAAAAATATTTTTAATATTTACAAGAAGTTCACATTCCTTTGTAAAACTTTGATCGTGCATTTGTCAATTATTGAACCATGTGCGGTGATGCTTTGAATCGAGACAACTGCAAAAAGATATCTTAGCATACTTATAATAGTTAATAATAATAATCGTGAATCTTTATGTAAAATAAAAATTGCATAAATTGACTGTTAAGAATCACAAATTCTATACAAATTTATACATTCTGCTCATAATTTTAATCTGTCGAAAATAATACAAGAACATTCACTTATATTCATCTAATATTCCCACTGTTTTATACTTCTATTCATACTTGTGATAAATACATAAAATCCGTACTCTAATTATAGCGCACTAATGAAATCGCTATTTTAAATTACCTTTGAGTTATAATTTTGTATTATGTACCGTTAGGATTCGTTATTAAATTTGTCTTCTACAGTTACTGTAATTATAGAATAAGTTACAAAACATTTTGATCGATCGTCTACCTTGCCGTTATTACAAAGCAATGTATATTAGTTTAGTTTACTATGCATGCAATTCTAGCATTAAACTAAAATTAATATATGTAAGAAAATAATTAAAACCTATACAAAGAAATCGTGGCATCGAAGCACTGATAATATTTTAACACATTAACTGCCCAACTGACGACCTCAAAAATTCCATAAAATCAAATTAATTTATTTATTGTAATGAAGCAGCGATTGAAAACTTTAAATGTATGGCATACAGTTATCTATCAACCTTCTTGTATTCTTCAGATATCAACTAAATTGAATGCAACGAATATATTAATGTACAAATTTATTTTTAAAGAAGGTCTAATAATTGTGTCACCCATATGTGGGTGACATGGCAGTCAAAGCGTTAATCGAACGAAACGCGAAGTAAGTTTGTTCCTACTATTTGCAATTCACTCCCGAAGAGATCAGTTAATATAAATTCTGAAATTTTGATGTTGATCGGATTAAATCGGAAGTCTTGCCGGAAGAATGCCTTTGGCAAACAAAGAAAGAGTGTAGGCGAAGATACGCGAAGCATCTCGAGGAAAGGGAAAATCCTTGGCGGATTTTGTTCATCGTAATTTTCTGTTAACCCTGGCGTCAATTAAAATCGGGCCTGTCTCGGGCTTAGCCATGATTCCCTCCGGTTGGAGTACATTCTCCTTCCGGGCGGCGGTAAGGAGAGGGAGGAAGCACTCGACGGAATTTACACCATCGCGTTGAATTAACTTCACCCTGCTGCGAAGCCCAAAGAGCGCCGGGTTCCCGCACCGTCGTCCCATTTCACTGAGAATTCGTTCACACCCTATTTCCCTTTCACGATGGAAGAATCCACGACGTCTCGTCCGACGTCTGAACCAACAAGAACGACGAGGTCTTGCCCCCTCTATCGAGACCCTTCCGGATCGGTCCTACTTTTAAATCCAAGATAAGAGCGCCCGAGAAAAGTGTTTCAAACATCTCGAATCTTCCCAGCATGCTTCATCGCTGCTACTACATCCTTTCTTTCCCAAACATATCAGCGCCAGTCTTTGTACTTCTTCCATCGAGAGTACCGGCAATATTGACCCCTCGCGCTTCGATTTATTTTACTGCCACCGTGATCCGAATTTCATCGACGTTCGTCGTTACTTAACCCCTTCGCCTGCGACTTATTTTACAGTAACAGTGACTAGAATTTCTTTGTCCTTCGCAGAACGAGGATACTATTCTCCGATGACCATATATGATTAACAATTAAGTAAAATGTTATTTCTGTTTAAAGAAAATTAAGGAAATACATGTTTAGAAGATTCAGTTCGGAATCTTGATCACGAGTCTGACTTATTGTTATAAGGCAAAGGGTTAACGCTAAATTCACCGACTATTAAAATTGGCTAGTGTAAAATTTCAGGTCAATACCGATCGAATTGCGGTCGTGGCGCGACTTTGAAATTTCGCAATTCTAAAATGGCCAAAATGGCCAAAATGGACCTAATAAAAGAGATCTTTCTGGAGCCCCTTCTTAACCCCTTGGCCTCGGACTTATTTTACGGTAACGGGGTGACTAAACTTTCTTTGTCCTCTGCAGAACGACAAAAAGAAAAGACAAATTTGTAATTACCGCGTGCCTAGCTATTTTCAGATGACCGTATACGATTGACAATTAAATAAAATGTTATTTCCGTTTAATGAAAATTAAGGAAATACATGTTTCGAAGATTCAGTTCGGAATCTTGATCTTTGACTCATGTTGTAGGGCAAGGGATTAACGGAAGGAGGAAGTTTCGGTATTCGACCACCCCATAGAGATCATCCTAGTCTCGACTCTAGGGACTAGAATTTAGAATCTATCGATTAGAATCATTGTGGAAGATTAAAAATGTAAGTTTTTTGAAAGTCCGACCAAGTGTACTGTAAATTATAACTTCGAACTTAATATTCATCACTGTCGGACCGAATACTGACTTGTTCTACTTAATCGTCTGAGCACGATTCTATTCTACTTATCTAACGCGCTCGAGTTCCTGCCTGGTTAGTTGCCGTCCTATTTCACTTGCTCAGCTTGGCACTGCTGCACTTAATTAGCTAGACTCTCTAAGATTATATTTGTTTCACCGGTCTCGCTATGTTAGTCTGTTTAATTACGCTACCACTCTACTTGTTCAAACAGTGATCTCTAGATTTAACCACTGACAAGACAATTTGATCAAGTGATTTTATGGAACAATGGACCTGTAACACCGTGATTGTCAAGCAATTCTATCTCTCGAACAATTTTTTGTATGTCCAGCCATGTTCGTAAATAGCATTGTCGTAGTATCAAACTGTCCACGAAAATAAAACTACAACAATGTTTCTTAAAGCATTCGCATCAAGTTTACTGAACATTGCTTTATAAAAATGTCAAGAACGTGTTCATTTAAATGTTTAGCCATACGTTTTATAATTTTCTATTCAGAACAATTCTCTTAATAATAACAATGTTACGATAACAAAGTTAACAAATGTTTACGCTTTCAGTAATCGTGAATGAAAAATATTAGAGACCGTAATTCTCAATTGTAAACCTTTATAGTTAATTAGTAATCCACTCGAGAGTACCTTACGCGGATTTCGGGCTTAAATCCAAAAATAAGTTCAGTCAATATTTGCGACCTCAGAAACGAACATCGACGGTTTCACGAACAACGAGCTGGAACAATTATTTGGAGATAATTTTCTGCTTGTTCAGGCGAAAAGGAAGCTTCCACTTCAAACAATTTACGAGCAGACTGGATCGGATCCGGTCGGATGTTTCCGGCATTGTTTATAGAAGCGACGCAATCGTTGGTCCAATCAATTTCCCGGAGATGAAAGACGCGAGGTCCAATGACTCGGTCCATTTTTCTCTTCTCGCTAGTTCCGAATTCTTTTCTCCTTTTGCTTTCGTTTCTTCTTCTTTCTCTCTCTCTCTCTCTCTCTCTCTCTCTCTCTCTCTCTTCTTGTCGGCAAGTTTGCTTTGACAGCAGAAAAATATACTCGTTGCAAAGCCGTTGACCTTCCCAGAAGATCGGACGCAACTCCCGCATTTAGAGGCCCGTAGGTGTCTTCTTTCTTTCTTCGTCGTCGCGATAAGATTGTCCCAGCGCGTCGGAAGACCCACTTTTCGATGGCTGCCTCGGCTCAGGATAGGGGAACGGGTTTGGGATTTTCATCCGTGAAAGGAATACGGGCCGGATTCGCGTGTAATAGAATTCCCGTGGAAAAGTGCTCGCCGACCGCTCGGAGGCCGGGCAAAGCTCCGCGCGTCCTGCTTCCTTTTTCAGAGGCCGCGTTCGATATACTTTTATTGAGATTAAACTGGGAAAATGTTGATGCGCTGTATCGTCCGCGAATTAACCGTCTGTCCGCTGCCTCTGACCTGCAGTTTCGTTTCAGGGGAAGCGCGAATCGTTTGAACCGCCAGACTTTTGAAACCAGTGGTCTGGAAACGCGTGGTTACGTTGACAAAGCCAAAACAACTTTACCTCGACTTCCTACCAGACTTGTTAATTGTCTTCCAACCTCATTCTCCTCTTTGACGTATATTAAAAACGGTAATTTAACATTTTTAACATTTTAATCGGTGCCGATTAACACATTGGTGACCTGTGACGAGTTAACTCGTCATTGCACTTGCATTATCTATTTCAATTTACGAAATCCAGAGCGATATAGAATATTGCAAAAGCTTTGCGCATTGCGTTTAATCGTGTTCGCTTTATAATAAAGAAAATATTAATAAAGAAAAATTTTCTTGGTATTTAGGTTTTTATCACAATTTTAGTAATTAAAAAATTTCAACCATGGCGGAACGTAACGGTGAAGAAAGTTTCAATGAATTATACGCGGATACTTTGATTGTCCGAGTGATTTCGAAATAAATTGTAGCGATTGGGAAAGTGATGAATCTGGCATTATACCACCAAAACGGCAAAAAAGAAATGTTATAGAATTAAATATTTTAGAATTAAAAATTAAACATTTCGGGTGTAACTGTAGAATTAAGTGATGCACCGAGCATCAGTAAAGTAACGGATTTATTTTTTGATAACGACTCTTTTTAATTAAGTTGTTTCTCAAACCAATTTATACCACTTTCAAATGAAACGATTTCATAAAAATTCTGCTAAAACTTTACCATGGACGGAAGTTACAATTAGCGATACGAAGAAGTTTCTTGGGTTATTACAAAATAATAGCTGGTGACGTGGCATAGTTTCTGTGTTAACATTGGGATATGGGATTTATGGTATTATAATGTGATGCTTGCCTACAGTTATCGTAACGTCTTCGTCGCCAAAGATATTACAGAAAAAGAAGGAAAATTTATATTTCTGATACGGCTGCATAGAGGTGAACTGAAATAAACAAGTTTCTTTTCGCACGAATCGAATCTAGGCAAGAAGATGCGAAGGTTTGACAAATAATTAAAAACACGGAAAAAAGAGAACTTCTATCTTGTGTACTGCTGTGTTTACGCCAATGCTAAAATATCGATTAAAAACGCATAAAATTGCATTACGTCTAAAAAGAAAGTCATCGCGTTTATATTAGTTAGATTTTATTAAAAATCTTAATCTGACCCGTCGTAATATGTCAATGGATGAATTTAATTTTGTTATAAAAGCAAGACTGATTCACCGTTTTGGGAGTGAACAAATAAACTAATATCAGCCGGATCCTTTAATTTTGATATTAAACAATAGTAACAGACACCATTCTACAGACTCCCATTCAATTACTTTAATCGTCGTAATGATGGTACGAAAACGCCGCGCAAGAGATTAAATGAGCGTCGAGATTGTCCTGTCGATATTATAGCCGGGGAAACACTTTTCAGAATCGTCCGGAGATTTCAGTTGAAGGTTTTCATAAAATCCCGAACGTTTCCGCGAGGTTTCTCATTTTCTCTCGTGTTGGGAATCACGTTTTCGACTTAGCGGGAGCACGATCGCGTTTGAGTCCGTGGAATTAAATCGAGCGCGAGTGTGTTTCCCAGGGAATTTTCCTCGGAGAACCAAGATGTCGGCCGCGTCTGTTTTCTCCTTCCGAGGTGGAGCATAAATGCTTGATGCTGATGCTTATATATTATCGTCAATGTTGCCCGTCGCGATTACTTCCGAGAGAGATTTACAAAGCGCCGCTCCAGAACGTTCTTTTACCTCCCGGTGCTTGTATTATTATACTACACGACGCCGCCTGCCAAGAAAAGCAGACGGATAATAAATATTACAATGTCCTCTCTCCGCCGCCTCTTGATTATGCGCGTTGATCGTGTCGTAGATTAATCAACCAATAAACCACCAACATTTCCTCGCAAATAGTTCGCAACGGAACGTTAGCACCGGAACGCGAAGTTTTTCGATTCGCGAAAAATTGTGATTCTCGGGAATCGTCGCGAACTGTGACAATTTGTTTAAAAAAGGTACAGTAATATAAAAATAATATAATTTAAAGCTTGAAGACTCTACTTTGTCCATTCGTCGTTAATTTTTAGCGGGATACTGCCGCTGGGAAGTTGAAACTGCTTTTTGAAAATTTTACGGACTGAGATGTCTGCGAAAATATGAGAAAATTTTACTCGTCGCTGAAATCATCGTGAATTTAAAGACCTAAGCTTCCTTTTTATAATGAATGCTTGAAACTTGATCTATGATTTCCTCTAGTGGGTCAATTTGATTGGTTGAAACTTGTTTTTCGTTTTCGTCTTTAAAACAACTAATATAAATGGTATATCAAGATTTAAACAGCCTTGCAAGTTTTAGTATATAGCAATTGCAAAATTTCGAGGAGGGTCGAAAAATATTCCACCGTGCACATTTACACATTAACCTCTCAGGCAAGGTTGAATTTTGTGCGGGGCAGTTTCTCTGTACGGCAGAGCACATTGGAATGAAGTTTTTGATAACTAAAGTATAAATCTTCTTAACACTTTGACTGCCACGTAGTCCACATATGGGTGACAGGATAATTTGTCCATATTTAAAAATAAATTTGTACATTAATATAATCGTTGCACTAAATTTAGTTGAAACCTGGGAATACGAGAAGGTCGAAGGATAACTATCGTGTCATACATTTAAAATTTAAAATTGTTGTTTCATCAAATAAATTACTTTGATTTTGTGGAATTTTTGAGGTTGTTGGTCGGGCAGTTAAAGTGTTAAAGATATGATGCATATACTTTAACATTAATAATTTACTGTAATCGTCCTTAAGAGGTTAAGCAGCAAATAGCCGAGCATTTCAGGATTCGTTCGAAACCGTGAAAGTCCAAATAAATTGACCGTTCTAATTTTAAAATGGTAACGCTTACTTATCGATGGTATCTACGTTTAACAGTGAGTACGTTTGACGGAAAACGTTTGCCACGAACGTCTAGACACGCTCGTCGAGTTTCGCCCATTGGAAACGGAACCGTCGAGCTTTTGCGGCAAACTGTACGCCATTTTCATTTGCCTACTTGTACTTTCGGGTAGCGGAATATTTAGCGTGAACGAAGGGGTTCGATTTAGTGATTCCGGAACCGCAGTCATCGTGTTCCCGGTTTAATGCGTTCCATTTGGAAATCAGATTGCACTCGAACAAATTAAATATCGCCCCCCCTCCCTCGCTCGATCGGAACATCCCCGATATTTTAGCGTTACATATTTTATCGTTGTTTGATTCAATTTAGATTGTCGGCGCAGATTATTATCGAGATGTCGAAACGAAAATTCAAATTGCTAAACGTTACCATTTTGCTGCGAAACTAATGGAACGTAATCAACACTTGCGAACATTAGCTGTGCGTAATGTCCTCGCTTAGAACCCGACGATAAATCCGGAGCAACAATTTCGTGCGAAACTGGCAGGGCCGCCAACCGACTCGTTAACGCTTTGGACTGTTTCCTTACGAGACTGCTTTCGCGTACGCGAAAGCCGCATTTTTAAACGGAAATTAAAAATCGTGTACTTATGTACTTAAAAAACTTGAAAATTTTATTGTGCGCGGACAATAAATAAAGGAATAAATCATTTTTAAGTGCGCTACCAATAACAGTATCCGCGCATTGAAAAATCTCTGTTGTATTTTATTTTGAAACAAATTCGCGAGAAGTTATGCGTTTTTCAAATGTATTATCGATAAACCCATCCGCGGAATTCACATGCGAGCACACACGAGCTGCTCATTTATCAAATCGGTCAACTCTGCAAAATGATAAGTGGACGTATCGTGAAATAATATACGTTGACGTAGAAAACTGGTTTTAATGTTTGTCATTTTAATCGTTAACGAAACTTTGATATGTCGACGCTTTGACAGGAAAACGTCAATGAACTCAATAGGCAATTAACCGATTTAACCTGTAAGCGCCTCGAACATTCTATACATTAAATATTCATCAATAATTTTGAACGACGACCGCGCGCATCGCAAAACAGTTGTCAGTTCTACGGGGTGTCCCATTTCAAATTCAACGCGTAATTATTCTCCAAACTGCGAGCTCGTTGGGCGGGATATTTTAAACGTCATTTACTCTGTTTCGAGGAGACATTGCGTGTCTCGATCACGATTCTTCTCTAAATCGGCGTGCTTTCTGTTTTTATTTAATTTTTAAACCTGAAGACAGGACTTGATTTCATAATTGAATTACTTAAGAACACCTAGGATATAATCCCGTTGGTTAATTTCCAAACCTCTACAAAGATCAACTTGAAATTTTGGAAGCACCTTCGCCTGGACGAGGAATAAACGGAAACGGAATAAGTTTCATTTCAAACACATTTTGCGACGAGCTACGGCACGACAGATAAACGCGTGCATAACTGAAGTTATGCTGTTTGAAAACAGGACACCCTGTACGTAGTCCAGTTTGTCTGTAATAAAATCGAAAAAGCGGCCTGTCATTGACCGGATTTAAATTTTCGGTCGAAACGGCTGATAGATTGGACATTTATAAACAAATTTTTGAAAGCGGACGTGGAAAAAGCGACGCGATTATCTATCAGGTGTACACGGTCATTAACGCCATTTTCTTGCTTTCACGTCCGATAAATATTTTCAACTCACGACCATACAAGTTTCATTAAACATTTTGCGCTCTTCAGCATGCTTTTGGTAAATCACGGTGTTTCGGGTGGTTCAAAGAATTCGAAAGCGGCGATTTTGAATAAAAATCTCAATCAAACGCGACAACAACTCGCGGATCAATTAAATGTGAAAGACTCAACAAAGAATGTCTAGTCACTGTTATTGTAAAATATATTGTACACTCCGCGAGAAAAAGATGGCACACCCGTAAAATATTGCTATTTCTGAAAACTGTGATGAAATTTGATATGTTTCTTTCTGTATATGTACTTCGGTGGAGCTTCAAGGCTACTTACACCGGCGGATTAAAGCGCAGGTTACAGATCCTAGTCTAAATGTAAAAATCGGGGATCACCGACGCGAAAAAATGATTGCACAGTCTTAAAATTCTTTCTCTACAGTTGACACTAAACCGTCAGACTGTTTGTATCGTGTACTGTGTAACTGTGCATTAAATATTTTGTATGTTTCTTATTATCTTCTATTGAAATTACAGTGCGGGTAGTGGAAAATCTTTATCGGGTGCTGAAATAAAAACGATTTTGACATTGTATAAAGAGAATTACTCAGTTCCGAAAATTGCACGTATTATACATCAGAGCAGAAAAGTAGTGTATAATTTATTAAAAAATCCCAAAACATACGGTACGAAAAAGAGTTCCGGTCGACCGAAAGCAGTAAGCAATCGCGGAAAACGTGCAATTTTAAAAGAAGCTTCGAATTCTTCAAGAACAGCACGAGAAATTGCTAAAGCAGCTGGTGTACATACAAATATACGAAATGTGCAAAGGATAATAAAAAAATGTCTGCACTTAGTTCGAATGAAGTTGAGAAAAAACCACCTTTAACCGCTCAGCATAAATCAGAGCGTCTGAAATTTGCACAAGAAGATATACATTGGAGAAAAAAGTGGCGTCATGTTATTTTTAGTGACGAAAAAAGGTTTAATCTAGATGAGTCGGATAGTTTCGCACACTATTTTCACGACCTGCGGAAAGAACAAAGAATATTAAGCCGCAGACACATGGGTGGCGGAGGAGTAATACTTTGGGCCGAAATTGGGTATCGAGGAGTTACTGAGATAAAGTTTATAAAGAAAACTATGAATAGCAAAATTTATATAGATTTGATAGACCAGAAATTATCTAAATTCGGACAGACAATTTCCGGGGAAAATTTTATATTTCAACAGGATAATGCAAGTGTGCATACTGCAAAATGCGTTAAGTAATACATTGAACAAAATAAAATTAGTGTTTTAACGTGGCCAGCAAGATCGCCAGATCTCAACATCATTGAAAATTGTTGGGCACAACTAACAAGGCATGTTTACGAAGGCGGAAGACAATTCCAAAGCCTTGCAGAATTAAAAATGTGCATAGAAGAAACATGGACAAAAATACGGCCAAAATATATTAAAAAATTATATAAGTCACTTTCGAAACGTATGTTGTGTTCTGGAAAATAAGGGAGGCCACACAAAGTATTGAACATAATGTTATATATTTTATTTACGTAAATCACGTATTTTTTTGTATATGTGCCATCATTTTGTCGCACCGATTTTTTATTATTTTTTGTTTCCATAAACAAACGGACATTTTCTTTAATTTTATTGTTTGTAACGTAGTTTATTTTGTAATAAAAATGTATAAGTACCAAGAAAGACTAGATTTATTATGTCTAAATGATGAAAACATTGAATTTTCGTAGTGTGCCATCTTTTTGTCGCGGAGTGTAGGCCAAGGAGTTAATAACAAACCCCTTACACTATATAATTTGCATATGACAAACGTGTATTTTCTATATAAAAATTTCGGTTTCTCATTTACCTGGTAAACGTAAACTGGCAACCTCGGTCCTCGAAAATCGAAGAAGAGAGAAATTGAAAGTCCAGGGAACAGGTTCGATCGTCGAATCAATTATGATACGTTCGTAGGTGTCGGTCGATTCGATCGAATTGTACAAACACACAGGGCTGTAGACGGTCGAACGAGTTTCTCGGCGCGTCGGGTGCGAGAATCGACTTCTCGCGACTGATCCGAGCCAATCGGGACCCGGACTGCAAAATCCAATTCATCGCGGGCCGCTGGATTTACTTAAACGATACCGAAGGAGGGATTAATCTAATCCGGCTGATTGGTTATGAGACTTATCGCTCAAACTCGGCGTTCTATTACGCAACACCGTGCCCGATTTGCATATCCGGAGCTCGCGATACGACGCGCACACTCCGCCTACCTTGTTCCCCGTCAAATATTAAGCCGGGTTGCTTTGTTAGCTTCTACCAGCCACCCTCGAACCCCACCCCGGTTAAGCGAGACACTCGCTGTGTTATTTACGGTCGGCTACCTGCGATTTCGAATGCCAAACTGCAGCGACTACGAAAAGTATTCGGACAATCTTGAAATTTAAATAACTTTCTTAAAATCGGATCAAACGACTGTGCAGTCGATGTGGAAAGTATTCGTACAGCGACAAATTTCAAATAAAACTGTGTGCGTCAACTTCAGTTATAAATTTTAAGCGAAAAAAATGATTAATAAGTATTCTTGGGTATTTTGTAGAAAAGATTCCGTGAAAATTAAATTTTATTTTCTTCAAGATTAACAAAAATATACATGCAGCATAGACAAACGTAAGAAATAGACGCACAGAAAGTTTTCGTACAGTTATGAATAGTGAAAAATAAACTATATAAATACAATATATTTTTTACATTTCAATAATTTGTAGGATTTCCTTTGGATTTTATAATATTATATTTTTGTTAATCTTGAAGAAAATAAAATTTAGTTTCACGAAACCTTTTCTACAAATACCTAAGAATATTTATTAATCATTTTTTTTCGCTTAAAATTTATGACTGAAGTTTGCGCACACAGTTTTATTTGAAATTGGTCGCTGTACGAATACTTTGCACACCCCGCCTGTATATTCGCGGCAATTATGCTCGCGGATTTGATGCAATACCTAGAAATAAAGTAACGACGATTTTGATACGGTGGGTGAAAATAGTCCCGGAATCACTGTCGAAGAGTTAAACCGAGAACTGTCCTCGCAGAAATCTCGGCGAAACGCAGACCGCTCGCGGCTGAAATTAGAACGATGAGGGAATCTTATTTGTCGAGGCTCCTTTAAAAATTGTTTGCCCGAAGTTACGGAAGTTTCGAGTAGTTTCCATATATAGTCCGGGCTAGCATCGAGACGACTCTGTACCCGGCGAAAACGCTTCGAACTTTAAGGAAAATTGCTTTTTCTTCGTCCGAAGGACCTCGCTCCGTCGAGATTGACTGAAAGTTGTTTACAGTTTATCGCTCGGCCAAGAGGCTGGGACGACGGCGAACGTATCGTATGGATGAAAACAGGAAGTGCGACTTCCTTAATATCGTCGGATAATAGACCAGCCACGGTGAAAACATTATTAGAAATTTGAAACTCCGCGAACATGCTTGCGGTTCGGTTTTACCGATCAATCATCGAACGTGCCAAGAGACCTTCGAGTAACGTCTTGCAAAATTCTCTGCCTGAACTTTAACTCGCTACATCTTCGATCCTAAACCAAATCCAATTTACAACGCATTCAGAAAGTTCTTCAACTTCGACCGTTTTTGAAAAATTGTCGACGATCAACTCTTTGCCGTATTAGAACGAGTCAGACTCGCGTTGAAAATTTTAAACGAAATCGAACAAATATAATCTAGTTTTTGGGTACGGCTAGCGCACCAATCAGCGTCGATTGTGCCTTCGTAAAGTGGGCTTGTCGCAGGTAACCGCCGAAGGTTGTCGTCGCGCCTGATTCCAAGGTGTTACTCGTAAGGGAAGTTTTGGCTGTTTGTAGCGGTAAAAATGTGTGAATGCCAGTTTATACCCAGTGTCTAAAATGATTCTAATTAAAAACGTGTAAACTGTTGTCCAAGGATTTGAACATACTTTAAATTACATTTTTCACAAATTTTTAAAGGAGAGTCCTAAAAGAATTCTAATAATATCTTTGCACAAAAACGATTCAATAAATTTCTGTACTAAATCGTACATCGTAATAAAACTAGTACGAAATCCAAATAAATCTTGGGGTTTTTACAAGGCAATATCTATCAGTCAATTTGGATGATTTTGATGGTTTGGCGTACACTGTCCCTGTTGGCATAATTATAATTTCGTGAAGTGGCTTATCGCAGGTAACCGCCGTAGGTTGTCGTCGCACCTGATTCCAAGGTGTTACTCGTAAGGGTGGTTTAGGCTGTTTGTGGCGGTAAAAATTTGTCAACGCCGGCTTATAGTCGATGTCTAAAATGATTCTAATTAAAAACGTGTAAACTATTGTCCAGGGATTGAATATACTTTAAATTACATTTTTCACAAATTTTTAAAGGAGAGTCCTAAAAGAATTCTAAAAATATCTTTGTACAAAATCGATTCAATGAATTTCCGTACTAAATCGTACATTGTAATAAAACTAGTACGAAATCCAAATAAATCTTGGGATTTTTACGAGGCATTATCTATCAGCCAATTTGGATGATTTTGATGGTTTGGCGTACACTGTCCCTGTTGGCATAATTAGAATTTCGTGAAGTGGCTTGTCGCAGGTAACCGCCGTAGGTTGTCGCCGCACCTGATTCCAAGGTATGACTCCTAAGGAAAGTTTCGGTTAAAAATGTGTGAATGCCGGCTTATACCCAGTGTCTAAAATAATTTTAATTAAAAACGTGTAAATTGTTGTCCAGGGATTGAACATACATTAAATTACATTTTTGACAAATTTTTAAAGCATCTTAAAAAAATTCT